>JAPKLW010000025.1:507607-579341 GCA_026898455.1 Plectranthus barbatus | reverse complement strand
CGATCCATTCAATGCGACACCACGCACTAGCATAAACTAATAACCAAAACTAGTTATCTCAAGTTTATACTACAACCTAAAACGATAGTTTATCCAGAGCTATCTCAGTTGTGAATACGTTTTATATCTTATAAGGAACCCAACAATGCGATCTTCAGTGGGACGACACACCCACCACATTGTCTACAATATAAGATAAGTGGATATACATGCAATCATGAGATTGCAACAATGTGATAACGTTTGTTTCAGTTATTTATAGGAGATTAAGTACATGACAAAGCTCAATTAAAAGTTCGCTTTACTGTATACTCCAACAACGAGTACTTCGTCACTTTCATTGACGATTACTCATGGTACAGATACGTTTACCTGCTTCGCTACAAGTCTGAATGCTTTGAGAAATTCAAAGAATTCAAGGCTGAGGTAGAAAAGAAGGTCGGGAAAACTATCAAGTCACTGCGATCTGACCGCGGTGGTGAATACCTCGGTAACGAGTTTCTGCAGTATTTGTCAGAAAATGGGATTACATCCCAATGGACTGCACCGGGTACTCCCCAGCAAAATGGTGTAGCTGAAAGAAGAAATAGGACTCTTCTGGAGAGGGTAAGATCAATGATGAGTTATGCAAACTTACCAATTTCGTTTTGGGGTTACGCATTGGAGACAGCAGCTTACGTGCTTAATGTGGTGCCTTCTAAATCAGTTCCTAAGACGCCTTCTGAGCTCTTCCTTGGTCGCAAACCTAGTTTGTGCAAATTTAGAGTATGGGGCTGTCCGGCACACGTACTGTCGAAGGAACCTGATAAATTAGAAAGCATGTCAAAAGTAATGTTGTTCATAGGGTATCCCAGGCAAACGAAAGGTGGTTACTTTTACAGTCCTGAGAGTCAAAGAGTCGTTGTTAGCACCAACGCTAGATTCTTGGAGGACGAGTATGTGAGTAATCACAAGTCAAGGAGTGATATCGTTCTTCAAGAAATTGAGAACGAGAATGCAATTCCAAGGGAAGGGGAACGTGTAGATGTGGGTGCACCTGTGAGAGGTACAGCACCACAGACACGTTCTTCAGTGCAAGGTGCAGGACCACAAGTAACTGCACCTACTACTGACACAACACCGATGCCTCATCGCAGTGGGCGAGTTATTTTCCAACCGGAAAGGTACATGTTCGTGGGTGAGTCTTCGGACTTGAACCCGGAAGACGGACATGAGGACTCTGACCCATTGACTTACGAAGAGGCAGTGCAGGACAAGGATGTTGCCAAATGGCAAGTCGCCATGGATTCTGAAATAGAATCCATAACCGCTATGGATGTATACCAGAAAACTGATTTGCCGGATGGCTTTAGGGCCATAGGGTGCAAATGGGTATACAAACAAAAGAAAAGGGGCGGATGGAAAGATTACGGCTTTCAAGGCCAGGCTGGTGGCAAAGGGTTATATTCAGAAAGAGGGCATTGACTATGACAAAACCTTTTCACCCGTAGCCATGCTCAAATCCATCCGGATACTCCTTGCCATAGCTGCGCATATGGACCTCGAAATCTGACAGATGGATGTCAAAACCGCTTTCCTAAACGGTTACCTTGAAGAAGGTAGGGACATCTATATGCAGCAACCCGAGGGTTACATAAGCAAGGGCGAAGAACATCTTGTCTGGAAGCTTAGGAAGTCCTTGTATGGACTTAAGCAAGCTTCAAGGTTGTGGAACTTACGTTTCAACGATGTGATTAAATCCTATGGATTTGCACAGTTGGAAAACGAAAGTTGTGTTTACCGACTTTGTGTCAGTGGGAGCGTGGTCTTCCTTGCACTATACGTTGATGACATACTCCTATTTGGAAACAACGAGGGAGTGATGTCCGAAATCAAGGTTTGGTTATCCGTACAGTTCCAGATGAAGTATCTGGGTGAAGCTGGCTACATTCTTGGGATTAAGGTCTTACGAGATCGTAAGAGAAGAATGTTGGGCTTATCCCAGGCATCCTATGTGGATACTGTGATAGCTCGGTTCAGCATGCAACTCGCCAAGAAAGGCTTGCTACCTTTCCGACATGGCGTTCGTCTTTCTAGTGGGCAGTGTCCTCAGACACAGCGGGAGAAAGACGAGATGAGTCTTGTACCATATGCTTCGGCTGTGGGTAGTCTCATGTATGCGATGCTGTGTACCAGGCCAGATATCTGTTATGCCGTAGGCATGGTAGCAAGATATCAGTCTAACCCTGGACAGGCGCACTGGACTGCTGTGAAGCATATCCTCAAGTATTTGAAAAGAACTAGGAATTTCTGCCTAGTTTATCAAAGTGAGGATCTGTAACCTGTGGGTTATACGGATTCGGATTTCCAAGGGGACCAGGATGAGAAGAAATCGACCTCAGGTTATGTGTTTACCCTGGGAGGTGGAGCTGTATCTTGGAGGAGCTCAAAGCAGAAATGCATTGCTGACTCCACCATGGAGGCGGAATATGTCGCCGCCTCTGACGCCTCGAAAGAGGGGGTGTGGCTCCGGAACTACCTTTTAGAGTTGGGCGTGATCCCGAGTTTGCCGAGGAGCATCACAATTTATTGTGATAACTCTGGTGCAGTTGCAAACTCAAAGGAACCGCGGTCTCACAGGGCAAGCAAACACATAGAGAGAAAGTACCATATCATACGAGAAATTGTATCGAGGGGCGATGTGCTGATTAAGAAGATTGACACTGCTGACAATCTTGCTGATCCGTTTACTAAGAGCTTGCCGCAGAAGGTTTACGAAAGACATATTCGTGAGCTGGGTCTGAGGTAGATGCTGACCACTGATAGTGGTTAAAGACAGCAGACTAAATAGACAAACTGTATACTCTGTAATAGCTTAGTTATGCTTTGAGTATAAGTGGGAGATTGATGGGTTTTGTATACTGAAAGCATTTATTACAATGTGTATACAACGGTTTATTTCTCCTATCTGTTAACAATCGTACATGTATGAACAATGGTATCCTCTTGTCTCACCGATAGGGATGATTTTGCTGCGTGTAGTAGATCGCAGAAGACAGTATGATCACTTGACCTAGTGAGACATAAACCATAATCACAGCTGATGCAGCGTGTGAGGATACGTCTGTCCGGATGGCTGCGGCATTGTCGGAATAAGTAGCTTGTCTTGGTTACTTAACATGCTGGTACGCAGAGGTGGCGTATTGATGGACCGCAGTGAGATATATTCGTCTGTCTGACATCAGCGAATAAAAGATCTCATTATATTGATTGAGTCCAAACCCTAACGAAGGTTCAGGGGTTTGCACGGGTTGACTGTTGCTTTGACTTGCCATGGTGGAGAGCCAACACAGCGCGCTCGTATATCCGCATCTTGGGTAACAGCAATTCGTGTAGTACCGCCTGAGGCTGAACTTAGGTAACCATATCCGAGTAATAGGATGGGGACATTCCCTGAGGAGCTCAATAACATTCATCGTGCCAAAGTCCTGCAGGCTGATTAAGTTCAGGCACAAGTGATAAGGTTTGAGTGGTACTACTCAGGAATAATAAGATATTAATTAATTGTAGTGAGAGCTTGTCAGAGGCTCCGATTAATTAATGAATGTCCGGTAACCTTAAATATGGGGATTCTCAATTAATGCAACCCGTTCTCACAACGTGGTAATAAAGGGGTAGGTCAGTATTAATTTTGTGGTGAAAAAGAATTAATATTAATTAATTAATTGTGTTCTGGGTTGTGGACATGGGAATTAATTAATTTATAGGCCCACTTTATTATTTGCATTAGGTCCCAGGTCTGGCCCAAATAAGTGTGCTGAATTGAGCCCAGTAGCCCATTAGGGATAAAACCCTGGGTCTATAAATAGACCACTCTCTCTGGAAACCCTAGCTAATTTTTGAACACATTCAAATCAGTGAAACCCTAGGGCAGAGAGGAGAGGGGCGCCGACTGGAGATTCAAAGGAGGAGAATTTTTGAATTCTGGTCCTGCTCAAGTTACAGATCTACGGAGTCCTCACCAGTAGTAGATCTGAACAGCGCCGGGATACAGATCTGAAGACCTGATCTGGAGAACAAGAGATTTCTTCTTTCTCTTCTTTATTTTTGAATTTTGTTCTTGAAATTAGGTTGCTAATTTCTGTTTCCGCAGACAAATTCGAATCGCGTGGTTGAATCGAAGTTTGGAATTCAAACGCGAAAGATCGGTTCAGAGACTACGGAATAACGGTAAACCCTAAATCCACAATCTTGTATTAAATTCATAGGAGCATGCTAGGGTTTTGAGAATATTAATTATGAGCAATATCCATAGATCCGATCCGGTTCAGTTGGTTTTGGTGATTCGGTTCACGGTAAAACCCTACATGCATCTCATCACCCGACTCCTTCTGCAACTGGACTTGATCCTCATAGACTTGTTTAGGGGTCAGAGGAACAAGTGAGAACTTTTTTTGCTTGTAGTCGAAGGAATACTTGTTCGTAAAGCCATCATGCTTCACACGCTTATCGAACTGCCACGGACGCCCCAAAAGTATATGACTCGCCTGCATAGGAATCACATCACACAGCACCTCGTCCTCATATTTCCCAATGTGAAACGGCACCTTGACTTGCTTCACTACTTTGATGACGCCACTATTATTCAGCCACTGCAGCTTGTATGGCCTAGGATGCTTCATCACCTGTAACCCTAGCTTCGTCACTATCGACTGGCTCGCCACATTGGTGCAGCTACCTCCATCTATAATCATGCTGCAGACCTTATCGTTGATATGACAATGTGTATGAAAGATGTTCTCCCTCTGCTCAACTTCTTCGGTTGCAGGCTGTGCATTCAAGGCACTTCTCATCACAAAATTCAGCGCTGCAGACGCCTCAATCTCTTCTACTTCTTCATCAGGATCATCCAAATCAGGCATCTCCAGGTCAGTCTCTTCATCAGTCACAATCTCTCCATCATCTCGAATCACCATGACTCTCCGATTCGGGCAATCGTTAGCAATATGCCCAAAACCTTGACACTTATAGCACTTGCGGTCTCTATTACGAAAATCATTGGTAACAGTTTTACCTTGAGCTGTGGAGTCTGGCCTGGGCTTCACAAACGGCTTCTTCTCCCCTCGAGGCTGCTCCTCCTCCTTCTTCCACGGAGCTCTCTTAGGTGTTGAACCACTTCCAGCCTGGTATTCTCTCCAGCCTGTGGAATTCTGCCTCGAATTACTGTCGTTGCCCCTCCTCTTGAGCTGTCCCTCAATCTTGATGGCCATGTGGACCATGTCTTCTAGCTCGACATAATGCTGCAGCTCCACCGTATTCCGAATCTCCCAATTCAGTCCAGCCAGGAACCTAACCATTGTCGCCTCTCTATCCTCCACGACATTAGCTCGGATCATAGCCACTTCCATCTCTTTATAGTACTCATCCACACTCCGGGTACCCTGCCTCAAACCCTGCAGCTTGTTATACAACTCTCGGTAGTAATGATTCAGCATAAAACGCCTCCTCATAACAGCCTTCATCTCATCCCATGTCTCTATAAGTCTCTCCCTATTTATCCTCCTGCTACTTACCAACTGATCCCACCATACGAGGGCATAATCCAAGAACTCTACTGCAGCCACCTTTACTTTCTTCAATTCAGAGTAGTTGTGGCAGTCGAACATCATCTCCACCTTTCGCTCCCACTCCAGATATAACTTGGGGTCGTTCTTTCCCTGAAATGATGGGATGTTCATCTTGATTGTCCCCAGATTGTTATCATAAGAATCCTCCTCATAGTCATCGAAGTCCTTCTCATCATGAGGACTCCGTCTCGTATTGGAGCTTCTGCCAACTCGACCGCCACGTCCTTTCCCGGTATTCCTGTGACTACCAGATGAGTCATGCCTAGTCTTCTCTGTCACTGATGTCTCAAATTCATCCATTCACTGATGCATGGCATTCATCTCACTTCTCAGGAGCCTAGTGAAGTCTGATTTCATGGCCTCCATCATGTACTTCATTTGACCACTACTAAAAGTCTCATCTTCTTTCAACCCCTCAGAACCACTACTTTTAGTCATACCTGCACGAAAATGTTAGATAGAAAGATAAAGGAAAGGACCTCACCACCTCACGTACACTCGTGTATCACTCAGTTATGTTAAACACTCACACTCGTGTATCGCTCATAGTATGAATGGCTTTTTCAGTCCCTCTATTAATCTCACACACTCTTGCCTTTTACCACTCTTTTCTCCCTTCCAAAAAGCTAAAAAATTCTTATAAAATTCCATGGACTTCAATTCGACAAACCAACAGGACGGGAAGACTCTAGAAGACCCTAGGAAGGTAAACGACCAAAAACGAACGAAAAAATTTTTGGAAAAATTTTTGGAGGTCAATAACTACTTGAAAACAAAAGAATTTGGCCAAAAAGCACCTTATATCACAGCAAAGCAGTATGTCTTGATCGTCTTGCCGAGACGTTTCTGAAAAGCACAATTAAGCCAAAAACAAACACCGGATGCAAAAGTTACGACAAAAGCGACCAAAACCGACAAAAAATGCAAAAAAGGCACTAGTAGAAATCAAGAAATTAGGGATTTTTGATTTAATTTTGCTACCCTTCTTTTTTTTTTCTTTCCCAACACTTTTTTCGATATTTTTTTCTCTTCGAACTCTAACTTTTTTTTGTTCGAATTTTTTTTTAATTTTCGCCCTTTTTTTTTTTTAACAAATTACCAAATTGTTTGGTGATTCAATCAAGAAGAAAATAATATGGACACCAAGGAAAGGAGATATGAATAAGGTAAAAAGGTATAAGGAAAGATTTGACTTAATCCAATATGGTAAGAAGGATAATTCAATTCTTTACACACAAGGAAACTCAAATATCAAACCCTAACACTTCCCAAATTTTCGACTCTCTCAACCAGGAACAAGACACGAAGGAATACGAATCACAAAAGACAGGAAACAAGAACAAGAATAAGACTCGAATTTTTTTTGAGACACAAAGACACGAAATTTGAAGACAAGGAAGAGGAAGGGTACGACCTAGATATTGATACCAAAATGATACGATCCTCGCCAGGAAGGGTTAGATCGCAGCCCAGGAACTCGAACGAAAAGGACTTAGACTCGACGCAGAAGCAAACTGAACACTGAAGATGGAAGATCCATCACCTTTGGATTCGAAAACCCTCAAGTACCGTAGTCCAAAATAAATTCTTCTACGACCCAAGAGGCAAATTGACCCAACAACGAAGGATATAATTGAAGACACCACCAATGGATATGACTGTCCAATTGATTAGTCGAAATCGAATTCCTATGGTTGAATAAGGAACTCGAAAATTTGAGCTTTCAGAATTGAAGGAGAAAACCTCACAAATTTTATTAAACTGAAAACTGAATAAATTGTTCCATAACAAGGCCTATATATAGGCAACTCAAACCCTAAACTAATAAGGAAACTATTTTAAATAATTAAAAGGCATAAAATTCGAAATTAATTTAAATAAGGCCTAAACATGTTGGCCCAAAATAACTAAATAAATTAAACTAAGCCCAATCATTATACATAATTAAATTAATAACTTTTGGGCCTTCGTTTAATTCTTCCAACATCATCGATTCTTTGGAAACATTGGCAGCCCATATATCTTTAATCAATAAGTTCAATCCAGCCCTCAACATCCTTGCTCGAGCTCTAGTCATCAGCCCACTTGGAATGTAGACTGGATCGTCTCTCACAACGGCTACTTGGGCTCCATCAACAGGGGTCTCGAGGACAAGGGGATCAGGGAGATAATGTGGGTGATGAGGGTGATAATGTGGGTGATCAGGGTCATGAGATTCATGGACAAACTGGGGCACAATCCCAGTCTCAGGGGCAGGGCTCGAGAGCATCCCATAGGTGCAATCGTTCGAGGAGGGATAGAACTTCATCTAGTGGAGAGTCTAGTGAGTCTAGGAGATTTTGGCCATCTCGATCCTTTATGGATAGGAAGTTGATGTTGTGGCGCATAGGGCAATTGATGTTGCGGTGAAAAATGCAGTAACAGATAGAGTTATTCCTCATGTGACCCGAGTAGTCACAGATTTGTTCAATTCAGCGCGATGTGGTAACCGTACTGATGCTAGACAGAGGTCAGTTCGGCGAGGGATACAAATAGACAGTCCCGAGCAGAGGCCCAATACTTCCTACCACTCTGCTAGACCTAGCACATCTGTTGACCGAGAGGTCCATAGAGATTCCCATGAAGGTGGCCCAGAGCATTTTCATACTAGGACCGAGCCCCAAATGAGTGTGTCTCGTCGGTCTACTGAGAGGAGATGGAGTACCGGTCATCGGTCTACTGAGAGGAGACGCAGTATAGACCGCCAGTCTTGCCAGCACACACCTGCCATGGATCATCCTTCTTTAAGCCAGGTCACCTATATGTTTGTACGCGGTATTGTACTAGAGGTATTTGATGTAATGTATTAATATTTCTTTAATTTAAGCATATGCTATTTAGTGTTCTTTTCATATTTAGGGCGATGATGGACGACCGATGGGAATCAGTTACACGTTAGAGGATAACTATGATGCGTATAGACGTATGGGTGAAGGAATTATCAGGAGATCTTTTAACGATAATACAGAGTGGCCACAAGCTTTTTTCACTTTTACAGAAAATATCAGAGAGCCGTTATCTATGGAGGTGATCGATTGCTACGTCCAGTCACTGCAGAGGAGTTACTACCAGATTGAGCACATGATTCGGATTCTTCGGCCTCAATTCTCTGTAAGTATTTTTGTAATTCTAGTTATCTAATTTCGAACATCGTTTATATTGACATTCATGCAGTTTTTTGTTTTTAGGATTTAATAAGAAGAGATTATCGAAAAACTAGACAGGGTCGAGGCCTCAGGAATCAGCTGCTCTATTGCAGTTCATCAATGGTACTGATTGAATTACAACTAAAGATTGCTTCGGGGCTGATACGGTTAGTTTTCTATTATGTATTTGGATATTGTCTTTATGCATCAATTATTAATGTATGTACTTTTGCTTTGCAGTTCATTGTACCTTGCTTTGTTCGGGGTGTTTGGTATACCGTGCATATGAACATCCCTACTTGGACTGCCGCCATGATTGATCCTTATGATGATGCTATCCGACCAAGGGTTCTGCAAGATGTTTTGTAGAATTGAGAAAGATGACAGATAATATGATTACTTATTTGAGGGCAGGCGAGTATTGGCATAAAAATACATTGAATTTGGCGAACGTGGCCACAAGAGATATGGTTTTTACTAGGTTGATGTATTTTAAGGGCCAGTATGGGGTGCAACATTCGACTTGTGCATGCACAACATTAGAGATGATGGTGTTTGGTACCCGAGTCCACAGTGGATGGAGCGTCCTGATCAACTTTTGTTAACTCATCAACTCTTTCATTCACCTTTGCCCGCCTCTGATCAAACTATTGTTCCAATATACCTCGATATGTATCAATAATCGAACATATGGGCAATCTACGAGCCTCCAGCAACCTTGCGTTGAAAACTTCGGCTGCATTCGAAGTCAAGAAACTGTAACAACGGACTGGGCACTTCAACCTGCACCACCTTTCAGGACCCACTGAAATGAGCTTATCGTATGCAACGGGTTTTCATTGTCGAATTTGATCCATTGCTTGTCGTAGCTCGACAATCGATAAGCATAAGCAGCGCGATGGTACAGCTTCACAATGGTCTGACCATGGGTTGTCAATTTATTTTGCAGATGATAAAAACACAGATCGTGTACCGTACCCGGATATACTGCGTTCACTGCATTGATGATGCTAATGTGTTGATCTGAAACAATTAACAATTGTTCGCTGACTGCAAAGCACATCCTCAATCTAGAGAGAAACCAGGTCCAAGTCTCATTGTTTTCGATTGGCCCAACACCAATAGCAAGTGGAAAAATATTTTCATTGCCAACTTTCGTAACAGCAGCCAGTAAGATGCCTTTGTTTCTGCCCTTCAAGTGTGTGGCATCAATGACAATGACTTGTCTTAACAAATTGTTGTTGAAAGCTAACCTAGACACACCGAGTGCAACAAAACAATGTCGGAATGTTCCATCTGGTGCGATATCCAGATCTGTCACCGTGCCAGGATTGTACTCCCAAAGCACCTCAAGATATCTAGGCAAGACCTTATAAGAATCCACTATGCTGCCATACATCAGGGAAATAACTGCATTTCTGGATCGCAGTGCAACAACATAACTCACCCGAATCCCAAAAGTTTGTTGAAGTTCGGTCATTATTGCTTTTGGTTTGATGATTTGACCCTAGCGATGCATCCTTCGAGCAAAATACGCAGCCACTACTTTTGAACGGACATTTATGGATCCAATGCCCGCAAGATTCAACTTACAATTATAATTTGGTTGAAAGTGACGGATAATCCAGCAACCATCTCTGCACCTCGCACGTATATGAAATGTACAATTAGCATTTCGTTTGCAAATGTAATCGACACGGATCCTATCAGACTTCTTCACTTTAAACTCTTGACGATGCTCCACATGCCACAAACCAACAGCAATTAGCAAATCATCTTTCTTCCAGAACATGGCACCTAAACTCAATTCCTGATCAAGTATGGATGTCACATCTCTCACAATAGGAGCATCGGTTGTATCCACTAGCATAATTGGTACTAGCCAATTATTCATATCGCCTTGTATTAGACATCCTTCTGGTAGGGATTTAGTGGGCATAAGATTTGAAACAAAAACACTCATACCTCCCTCTGATCTGATCCATGCAGAAAATTCTGCAACTGTGCAACCCATCAAGAAATTTTCACCTTCATTATCAGAATCAGATCCGGATGAAACTGAATCTAGATCGGCCTCGTCGTCTGCTTTCTCTTCCACCACACCACCATCAGTTCGTGTGTGGTATTCAGGATTGAAGTCAGCCTCCTCATCTTCGTTATGATCTTCATGGAGCTCATCATTCAAGTCAGAAATACGTGAACCCCGACTTCCACCTTAAGAATCCATATCAAAATGCATAGAAGATGCAAATCTTTGAAGTTCTTCTGCAGTTGGACTGTAACGAGCATATGGTGGAGGACTCCCGTTGAGAAGTCCCAACACCAGTGTTGATTGTAGGATTCATAATAATATAAATATCAGGCTCCGAGTAAAAACTAAGAAGTCGTTGCAACTCCGCATTCTCTGTCAGCAATGATGCTCCATTTCTTCCGCTTTGAGTTTGAGATGTAAAATAGATATTGTACTTACCTCCAATATCTTCTGCATCAAGAATCGTCTGAATGCTGCTTCTCAATGCATCTATTGATATATTAGTCGTTGATAGGTAAATCAATCGTTCTTGCCCACCAATATAGTGCCACGAATGATCGAAATGCCCATTATAGTGCAAAAATAGGTTGCACCAATTCTCCATTTGAAATGCTTGAAAACAGGTTTAAAGGGAGAGAGAGAAAGAGTGAATGATTCCCACTTCGCAAGAAGAACTCTAACGCAACCGACACCATCAACTAGAATGTGGGGCTTCCCTTGGAAACCCACAGGTGTCTCACGATCCTTTAGAACTCCTCCCGCCAGCGCTCCCCGGAGCCTATAAAGAGTGCTCGCATGAGAGTATCACTTCATGCAAGAGAACATTCCCCGGAATGATTCTAACCCGCATGTATTTCAGACCCACGCATTGGCCCACGAGGCGGCACCCCAATGCCACCCGACTTAGCCATACGCTCGTATTCCCAAGGAATCTTCGTACTGGCCTGGAGTAGTATCTCGGCTACTCTCCATCGGAGTTGCTCTCTCCGGAGGCACCTCCTGGGCCCCGAGGATAGTCTCTTGGACGCCTCAAAATTTTGCACTTTGTAGCACATTCTGACTGGAACTTTTGATTCCAATGCCTACCCGTAGTAGACCTAGAAATCAAAAGGGACTATTGTTGGGGCCGGGCCCATGAGGCCCAGGCTCAGTAAGTGCGTTGGCCCAAATGGCGATTAGACTAAAGCAGCAGGCCCACCTGGAGTGACAAAAGACCCAGAAATGCCTAAGTCTGGAGGTCGCCATCGACCCTCTTAGCTCCTCAACACCGAGCACCTTAAGGGGTCAGTGTCGAGGAGAATGGCGAAGAAACCCTAGAAGCCTGGCGGCGCGCGACCGTTGGAAACCCAAACCGACCCCAAAAAACCCGGAGTCGTCCCTGATTTCTTGGCGAACACAAACCGCTCGACAATTATGGTTAGGTTAAGCACTCTCCCCCTCCATATTGTCTATAAATAGGGGTGCATAAGTCATTTTTTGTATCTTTTTTCCACTCTAAAAACCACGCTGTAACGCTGCCGGATTTTCAGCAGGCTAAACAAAATATATACGTTCCTTTTCTCTGAATTTTGCATTCTTTCTCTGTTGCGATTCAATTTCATTCGCATATTCATTATTGTTACTTGTTATTATTTAATAATGTTCCAAGAGCTCCATTTATCCGTAAATTGAACCTCAACAGTTATTACTTATTATTATGTAATTTTAATTTTTAAAATCTTATATTTATAATTTAATGTAAAATCAAAAGAAACTAATGGGTCTATTTTATTAAAATTATAACCTTAAAATTCCAATGTAAAATTGAAAAAGATATGTAAAATTATAATGACGATGTTAATACCTAATTCCTTAATAAATTATAAAATAATAATATCTAATGTTAATATTTACTAGTTGGTTTTTCATAAAAACAAAAAAAAAAAAACAAAAACTAGATTACGTTGGCCAAGAAATTTAAACATGGGTTAATTGTTTGAAAAAGTAGAAACTTACCAATGAATTACAATTTATATTTATTAATTATAATATATTTAATATATATATATATATATACACACACACACACATAAAAATACGGTCGGTCCGGCCAATACGCCCGGTTTGAGCCACCAAACCGTAACCAAACCAAATTTGACCGGTTTCAAAATTTTTAAACCGCTAGTTTGAAAATTAAATTTAAACCGGCCAAATTAATCTTATTTGGCCGGTTTGAACGGTTTCGACCAAACCATGAACACCCTTAGTGGGTATTATGCTTGTGGTGCTTGGTTTTGCAGGAAAATACATCAAAAGGGATAAAAAGTTGGAGAAAAGATGAAGAAATCCACACCAATGGTCTCTGTTTCGACCGACACACTCTTGTGTCGCTCGATGCGTGTGAAGGAAGTCCACGTCAATCGACATGAGTTGATGTCTATCGATGCGGAAGTCGAAGACATGATGTCGAGGTCCACCGAAGCCAGGATGACGTGGAAGGGTTCATGTCGACCAACGCCATTCCATGTCGATCGACGCAAATTCGTTAAAAATGTGAAGCGCGATTCCTCAAGTCGAAGGCCGAAATTTGAAGAGATATTTCTATATCCAACTTATCCCTAAGTACATAACCTCAAGACCTAACTATACTACTATAAGAACTCATGTATTAGGTTTATTTTCATTATCCAATTTATTATTCAGTCCAGAATTCAGTCGATTACTTTGGTTTTTATCTTTCAAGTTTCCAAGATTTGAAGAACTAGATCAACCATTTATTTTTTGTGCATTATTTTTCAGTAAGTTTTAATTTATGCAATCTTTACTTTTTGTTTCAATGTCTTCTTTTAATATGCTAGGCTAGAAACTTTAGCAGGTTCTAGAGTTTTCTCCTTCTGTTTGCATGTTTTGATTCAAATATTCAAACCCTAAATTAGTTTAAACTCTTTGATTTATATTAAATCTATTTTCAATTAAAGGATCGACAGATGAAAATTGGAATAAGTTATAGTTATTAATTGAAGGACCGACAAGTGAAAATTATTAATAGGAAGAGAAAGTTTAATATAATTGTTTTTCTGTCTGACTAAGAAGAAATCAATTATAGGGTTAAATCCGATTGTCTATTGGGATTGATTAATAGGTGTTTTGAAACCGAGAGGAGATAATCAATTATTAATAATCTAGGATTTAATTGCACGACCAAGGAATTAATTATATTTTAACAGATTTTCCACCATATGTTCTTTTATGGGTTTGAATTATTTGTTTCTTGCATGTTAATAGATTGGTAGAATTCCCTAGGATATATTTTTTTATTTATTTGAATTACCTTTTAGAGCTATTTCCAAAGCCCAAAACTCTTTGAATATTGTTTTGCTCAAACAATAAATCGATAAACTATATTTAATACATGAGATAACTTCACCATACTTTTCCCTTAGGTTTGATAATCTCCAGATTAATATAAATTTATTTGCTCGTTGTCCTGCAATAGTCTAGAATTTTCTAGCGATCAGTTGCTCCCAAATCACAGGGGTTAAACACGCAGTGGTAATATCTAATTCGTATAAAGCTCAAAACTGATTGTTCTTGGCCAATTATGGTTATTGAAACATGTTAATAGTAGTCAAATCTTTACTTAGAGCATTTCACAAAATATACACCAACAACATGAAAGTTGTTGGGTTTAAAATCGAAAGTATAAAATATCAAAGCAAAGAAAAACAAGCAATAACAAATGAATTTTTATAGTGGTTTGGAGCCAAATGTCTTACGTCCACTCTTCAACCTCACGGGTTGGAATACACTAGATGATGGATTTATATACAGAAAGCATTATGATTGGTATATTATGTACAAGGTCGATTGGTTAATATACTGGGAATCATAAATGTTGTATGTTCATCTCCTATCTGAATTAACAAACATGTGTCGCAAACGTAATTATCCTCTTATCTCGTCGATAGAGAGATCATACGTTGTGTAGTAGATCACGGAAGATCGTGTGGATCGTTTGACCTAGCGAGATATAAATGGTTATCACAGCTAAGACAGTTCCAGGATAAACTGTCGGTGTAGGCTGCAGCATACGTGGTAATAAGCATCTTATCTTGGATGGCTTGGTATGCTGGTGTGGGGCACACATTGATAAGGACCTAAGTCGAGATTGATTCTTTTATCTGACATTAAAAGAATCTAGATCTCTATGGCCTGATGAGATCCTAAGCTTATATGAAGGTACAGAAGTATATGCAGATTGTGTATTACTTTGAGTTGCAGTGAAAGGCTCTGGTTGAGCTTGTATATCCGTATCTTGGGTAATAGAAGTTTGTGTATGACTGTCTGGTACTGGAACTAGGTAACCACATCCAGTATAGGATGGTGACATTCCCTGAGCAGCTCAAAAGGTTCGTTATGCTAAAGTCTTGCAGGCTGATTAAGTTCAAGCATAAGTGAAAAGGTTTGAGTGGATTGACTCAGGAATATAAGATGTTAATTTATTAAATAGCTTGTTAGAGCTTAAATTAATTAACGAATGTCTATAACCTTAAATGTGGGGATATACCGACCCCATGCAACCCGTACCTCAAAACGTGGTAGCAAATAGGTAGGACAGTATTGATTCTCTGGTGGAATGAATCAATATTAATTAATTAATTATATTATGGGTTGAATATGGGAATTAATTAATTGATAGGCCTTATTTGCTATTTGCATTCTGGTCCCTGGTCTGGCCCATGAAACTCAGGCCCAATAGAAGTCCAGTATTTTCCTATAAATAGGCATCAGTTCCTCAGATCTTAACACACCACAAGATCATAAGTTGCACACAGCAAACCAGAATTCAGGAGCTGTGGTGATCGACTAGATCTGAGAAATGAGGAGGAAATTCTTCTTCTCAACCGGGCAAGGAATCTGAAGGGAATCTTCACCAGATATTTAGTTTGAGTTGGGATACAGATCAGAAGATCATATCAGGAGGATTATCTTCTTTCTTCTCTCTCCTTCTTGTTTTCGAAAATTGCATACTAATTTTCATAGATTTATTTCCTCAATCTGTTATGAATTAAATCTTTGTGCGTGGGAAAAAGATCAAGAGGAATCTTCGCGCACTCGTTCTTCAGGGTTTCGCAATCCAGGTATTCTGCATAAACCTTCTTTATGCATAATAAATAGGAGCATGCTAGGAATAATCATAGGCATAGAAATTTATTTTTGATATTCCAATTAACGATCCGGGCAAACGGACTTCATGATTCAGTTCACGAATCCCTTCACTAGAACCAGTTACAAGGTGATGTAGCACAAAATGTCGCAGTTGCGGGCAGCTCTTCCGTCCATCGGTTGTATGCGGTCTCTCCTAGTCCACCTGGAACTTGCACTTTCAGCTTGATGCGCAAACACGTCGTGCAACCTTCAGCTGGAAGGGTTGGATGGTTGAATTTTTTCCATAACATTGATGGATGGTTGGTTGGAATTTCGTGCAACCTTCAGCTGGAAGGGGTGGATGGTTGAGTTCTTGGATTCTTACTTGGACAGTAAGAACTCCGATAATATCTCTAGTAGGAAGCTAAGAGCCTCGTGTATAAGAAATACAGAAAGTTACGAGATGTTGGTCCCAAATCAGAGTACGTATATAAGCAACAGAAAAATTATAACAAACTTGCATTCTCCAAGTCAACTCTTTTAGCACCAGCTTCGGTTATAGAAAATTGGTTGATTAGCAGGCTCTTTAACTTAGTCGTCGTGAGCAAATATACTCCAATACTTGAGGTTTTGGGTTTTAAATCCAAGCACAAAAATAATGAAAGCAGTAAAGATGTTGCACGATTTGGGAATTATAGAGGTTCGGATTTCAACTGCTCTCCATCCTATCTTTAGACTCGCAGTTTGGGAATCACTAAGCTTGAGATTACAAAGATGTTGCACGATTTGTAGCTAGCTGGTAGATGTCCGTATCTGCAAGTGCACTAGCGCACTCGCCGAGTTCCTCGCTCTCCTTCACTTTTTCAAATCTGCATCGTAGGCGCACTACTCAACCTCCAACTGGTTGTGGGACTTTGAGTTTTTCTCGAGAAAGTGTCAGCTTGCGGTATAAAATTTGTCTTATTACTTGGAAAGTAAGAAAACTGATCGGATAACTCTTGTTAGACGCACAGAGTCTCGTGTCAAAAAAGGTACATGGAAAGTAAGCAAGAATGCCTTGAAAGCTTGAGTTGAATTTTCTACAGAGTTTTGGTGTTTTCAGAATCCGTGATGTACTTATCCTCTTGAATGAATCTTCTATTTATAGGCGCTCTTGAAGAAATTTGAATTTTGGAGCCACTATGAGACACGAGAATATATTCAATCGGAAGTCTCACTTTTCCTGAATTGTTGCGTCATTTGCTCTCAGAGCAGGTAGACTTTGGCAGCTTTAGTCAGAACGGTTCTAAGCCAGCCCTAGGAATGTTAGTCGGTTGATTCCTTGGACGAATAAGCTTTAAGGATCCAGACTTTAAGATCTCATTTCCTAAAGTTTGGACTTGTAAAGAGTCTACTTGTCTTGGCTCATTTGTCTCTTCTAGTTGATTTGGTAATCGACGTTGTTGGTGAACACTTTGCTAGTAAGCTTCTTGCTGGTGGACACCAGCTACTGCTAGTAATGATGTGTCAGTCAACTACCTCCAATGGTAAAGACCCTTTGTTGGTGAATGCATTTCAACCAGCAAACTTCAAATAAGCTTGCTATCAGCTCCTTACAACTCGATAAATCCTAATACAGGACATTGCAAGTTTGAACTAATCCTGGCTAGAGACACACTAATTGGTGGTTTGTTTATTAAAACATACAATAAGGAAGGAAATACTAACAATAATTCATAATACGAGAGACTGGGTGCTTTGAGAAAGTCTGAGTGCTTGTAAGTCTAGATGAGCGCTCGTTAGTTGTAGTTTCGTATAGATGGGTTTGCAAAATCGTAACTTTCTCTCCGAGCATTTTCTTCTCTTTTTAAAAGCATGGACCTTTAGAGAATCGAGATGTAGTCATTTGAGACAAATTCAAACCTAGAAATTGGATGTTTGATATTTCCTTCTTTCTGCGCTGCAGTACCATACAGAGTATTGCGGTAAGTAGACTTTGCTACCTTGGGTAAGAACGATTCATTTTCTCAGTCTTAGGAATCCAAACTTATAGGTTCTTAAGAAATTCAGCCTTTTGTCTTTGAATGATGTAGGCTTGCAGAATCCTTGGTCTTTAAGTCTTGATACGATCCTCATGGATGAGTAACCATCGTAACCAGGAACAAGAATTGTCATGGCACAGAAACAACTCGAACGAAACTAAAAAATGGAAACGACGAAAGGATGGAAGTTTATCAACCTAACTCGACCCTTCAAATGAAGTATTCCAGACGAATCTCATATACGCCCCAAGAAGCTGAAGAACTATCAATGGATAACTGATGAAACTAATACAAGTGAAAATTTAACACCTTTAAAGTCGACCCTCAAAGAACCATAAGCAAGGACGAAGCGAACCCCTATGACCCAATAAGCAACTCGCCTCAACGACACTAAATATGGTGAAGACGCCACAAACGGATGTAAAAGTCCGATTGATAGGTCAATATTGAATTTCAAGGTACTCCACAAAAATTCAAGAGCTATCAGAATTGAAGAATAAAACTCGCAATTTTTATTGGCTGGAAATTGAAAACTGAATTACAATGAAAATATGAAGCTCTATTTATAGGGAGAAAATCAAATCTAATCCTAATCAAACTAGGAAATCAAATCAAATCCTAACAAATCTAGAAATTAAATCTTGCTAAAAAACAAATCTAATAAATATCCAAGATATATCAAAACAAATTAAATCTTCTCTTTTTTTCAACGATATCTTGATATATCTTTATTTCTCATAAATCAAAACTTCAATACTTTAATTAAGTCCAAATGACTTAATTAAGAGTTGGTCTCCTGAAAGACAGTCTCACCATTTTTTATTGTGAGACGGACTTTATTACATCATTTCATTAGCTAAATACATTATTTTATTTTTCAATATAATATTTTTTGTGTAAAAACTAAATTATTTGGAACAAAGAAATACATTATTTGGAATAAAGAAATACATAATTTCAATAAATCAAATACATCATTAAATTCGTCACATAATAAAAATCATGAGACCGTCTTATATGAGAGTTTGCCCTTAATTAAATTCTTCAATTTTTAGATCCGTCAATAATTGAATTAAGTCCAGATGACTTAACTAAATTCTTCAATATTTTGACCCTTCAATTATTTAATTAAGTTCAAATGACTTAATTAAAATTTTCAATTTCGGACCTCCTTGATTCTCATGATGTCCGCTCTTTAAAAGCTTACAGTTGGCTTATCTCTTTATCCCTTTTTTATTCGGTCTCATCAGGTTCCTCTTATCAGCTCCTGAAAACTTGTTGTTGATCTTAGTTGTTGGCAACTTGTTAGTTCCAAATGCTTTTTTGAGATCTTCTGCAGCAGCTAGTAACTCTTCAGTTTCCAGGCTCTTCGGCAATATCATCGTCACTCGCTTCGAGACCTAAATTTGTGATTTAAAAAGTTTCTATTCCAATTCGATCAACGTATACAGAATTTTACAAATTTTTGAGTTATTCTCACAATTAGAGTCGGTCTGTTCTAACAAGTATTATCAATTCAAATCTAAAAAATAATGTAATTATTAAATGATAACTCAAAAGATAAATTTTCATTTTATATAGGACACCAAAAATATTTCCGAAATTTTAATCCAAAATTATATATATAAAAAAAAAAATCTCACATGATCACGTGTACGCTTGTTGCCAAGATTATGGTGGATTGACCCCACACACACTGATTTGATTGAAGAATTATAAATCTCATAAATCAAATCAAGTTATCAAACATATAAGATGGAGACTCTTAGTTTAATAAAAAATCATGTTAATCATCAACATGAACACCGTTTAAATGTATAAATATCCTCGATTAGGTTCGAGCTTCGAGGGGATATTTGGATGTGTGAGTGTGTGTCAGTTTAAGATTAATGTACACTTATTAAAAAAAATAAATAAATGAATATCCTCGATCTAAACATTACAATATGAATTAAATCTATTTTATCTAAAAACAGGAATTGAGTGAGTGGAGTTAGATGATTTGGAACTTTAATTCAATTTAAAACTTATAGGTTATTCTGATTAGATTGAGTAAAGAAATATATTAGGTCTTGGATAATTTGGCTCGAAAAAAAATTTTAATTCAAATAATCTGAGACTCGATGAAATTGAGTTTAAAACCCAATAAAATCGGACTTGATTGACCTGATTAATATTAGTGATCCTTCATGATTGATCATTGTGTGTCATCAACTCCCGCATATTCTACACATTCGATCAAGGTTGTCACTACGAGTATTTTTATTATAAGTATACTACTTTTAATATTTAAGATCAGATTTCCCAATTAAGTTTCAAGTTATTATACTTTTGTATTTAATCCAATTATTTGTTTTATAGATAGTTAAATTCTTAAAAATTGTTTAATTATGACGGAAACATATTTAAATATTGAAGAAATAAAAATTAATATATTATTATTATTGATAAATATTGTGATGTACCTTGAGTTTTTTTTTAAATAATAGATAATGAATATTTAGTATTCTTTAGTAGGCTCAGAAAATTCGGCCATTTTTACTAAAAAAGACCTCTAAAAAATAAGGATTTTTGTGGCAATATATTTGATTTCACGTATAGGATCACATTCGTACATAGTCTTTAAAGGATGAGAACCAACTATGTATGAGATCTTTTCTTTCGGGAGCAATATGGATTTTGGTTTAGATCTTGGAGCACAGTTGAGTATTTGTTTTATATTGCCAATTAATTAGGGGCTCAAATTGTATTAGAATACTCTCTGGCTACTTAAATATTTTTTTCCTAATTTTTTTTATTTTTTAAAAGATCAGACCTTGAACTTTATAAGAATCTATTATAGTTAATAAGTTGCGCTAAAACATGTTGAAATTTTAGCAGATCCAGAACTTCCGAACACTCGAACTAAAAGTCTAACATTATTTATTTCCAATTTCACACAAATACTAGAGTTCAACCGAGAGAAATATCTATATCTATATATATATTAAAGTAAGGCCGGATACATTATATGGAAACTTTAGTTGTATTAATTATTCATTAGTTGAACTAAAAGTTCATTAACTCATAAGTGAAACATTCCATAGTTACATACAAGTTTCAAATTAAGTTATGATGTTTTTGGTAATAATTGATATTTATGATTTACTTTATCAATCATATATTAAAATTTGATTATTTTTGTACATTAAGGAAATAACTATATACACAATTAAGTAAATAATTGAATTTATAAGGAAATACAATTAATATTACGATTTTGATCACATAAATGCATAAATATGCATATTTAATATTTATATATTTAATCTTACAAATATTTAATGGTAGAGTATTTTATTTAATTATCAAATAAATGTATAAATATATTGCAATAGATATCTCCAAATCTTTTAATTCTTTTTTTTCAATGTTATGTTCAAATTATTTTTTCATTTTATTATATTCAATTAAATATGTGTCAAATGTAATAAAAATCAATTAGAAAATTATATTTAATCAATTAAAGAAACAATGTATTTATTAAATAAGGAAACAAGTATTTTTTTTTTAATCAAATAAGTTACCAAAAATAATTATAAAAAAATAAAGAAACAAATCTATGTAGTTTATAATGGATGAAAAATTATGACATTATATAAACTATGGAAAGAAATAATTGATAGCAATCAATAGATATATTGTGCTTATTTTAATTGATTAATTAGCATTAAATAATATCATTAGTTGTGTATAAATACTAGATATATTGGATCTTACAACCCATAATTTTTTAGGTTTATGTCAAACTGATGAATAATCATGAGAGGAAAAATAGGGAAATTGATGTATGTGCATAATTTATTATTTAATTCAGCAGTTTATTCTTATGGTTTTTTATTTCATTTTTTCTTCATCAATTTAGTTTTGTTGTGTTTTATGTGATGAAATATCATTTTATTATTCTTTGTTATGCTAATTTTATTGCAATGAAATATATTATTAATTGTCTTTTGTTATTTTATTCTTGATGATGATATTGATGTAAACCCCAGTTTCTTCTTTGTGTTAATAAATAATTATTTTTTCTTTTACTCCTTTTAATCTCAATATTATTATTCTTCGGTGTTTGTTCACAATTAACTTTTTTTATCGTTTCATTCACTATTATGTGTATTTTAGTTGATTGTTTTGTCGTTCATATTCTTACTATGTATTTTTTCATAATTTATTTAATATATATATTTTTACTAAATTGAAATATTCAATCCTTCATCTATTTTCTATTTTTATTTATAATATACAAATCTATTTAAAATATATATTTATTAAATAAAAGATGATAAATCATTCATATAAAAAATTTATATGAATAACTAATAATTATATTCCAAATTAGTAATTTAATTCTAAAAATTTTCATACCCTTATATTGCATCATTAATTTCTGAAAATTTTCAATTTCATCGGTCAAGTAAGTAAAATTGTAAGGCCTCCACCGGCGGAGCTCATTCGATATCGACTCTAATGGTGGTTGGAGAGGATGAGACGGGCTGGACGATTTTGTTTCTCAGGGTTATTTTGTGGGCTAATTTATTTCGTTTCATGCTGTGAATTTTGTTTTAAATATATTTTTGGGGGAAGAAGATGGGATCGGTTGGCTCGAATATCTCACGGAGTGTTTGTTTTAAGAGGGTAAGCTATCTAAAGATGGGTAAGAGGATGATTGAGCTCGACAGTATGTGAGAGCTTTGTATGCTGTAATTCAGATGAATTAGTGAGAAAAATGTAATTTACAACTAATATTGAAAATGACAAAGTTTTGAATATAAAAAATAAAATAAATAAGGAAATTACATCTCATTACCACCTCTACACTAAACGTGTGACTCATCATGTTTGTAACGCTGACACTAATTGAGGACATAATTACTAACAAAAATATAGTATGTGATATATTTTTCTAATAAAAAAGTGGGATAAATTTCACTAATTAAGAATACTTTGGGATATTTTCGACCAAAACTAAGAATATTATACAATGTCGGATCAGCGGTCTTACCACATACCTCCTCAATCGGTCCTTGAGAATTAGTAATAAAATCCTAGGACAATAATATTACTAAGACGTATGCTTTGTAAAATACTATATTTCCCACAGTCAGGATCAGGAATTATTTTTAGAAAATAGAAAGTGATTTTTTGGTTTTTTCCTCATGCAAAAACTATGGCGGTGAAATATCCTCCGTCAAAATTAATTGGTAGGAGTTTCTTTTTTATTAAAATATACTGCTAATAATCGGCCTATTTCCCATTTGAGAAAAACTATAAAAAATTTGACGTTATATACCAAGTAGGAAATTACAATAATTGGTATAAATATTCCAAATTTAGTTGATTTTAATTGTTTTATGTTATTAGGTGATGATGCAGTCAAATGGATGCATATTTCCTTAGAGTTATAAAATAAGAATATCCACTAATTATTATTTTCATATAATTAATAACATTAAACTTTTTTGTGTAAAACTAACTTTTATTTTATCAATATCTAAAATATATTAGTTAAAAAATAATCAATTCAAAACTTCAATGAAAAAATCATGCATTTTAATGTAATACATTCATTGCAACATAAATGAATTAAATAAGTTTTCATCAATTATAATTCCCTAATCATAATTCTTCCCAATTTATCTATATTTTAGATAATAAGATATTTATAGTTGATATAATAAAAAATAATAAAAATTATTTAACATTAAAAATTATAAATTATGAAGTTAAACTCACCATATAAATAAATTATATATATAAGTTTCAATTTCGGAGCGTAAGTAGTTAAGCATTTTGTCAATGATGAATTGGTTATATATTTGAGACGAGATGTCCCTACCCGTTTAAATAGTGCACTCAATTTAAATAAAAAATATATGTAAAAATTGTTTAAATTAAAGATCAACGTTTAGTCTTATAAAAAAAATTACAAATTTATAAGAGTAAATATATATATATATATATATATATATATATATATATATATAGTAGTGATCATATGAGAATAGTTTTTAGTATGAGAAATGAGAATAAATCTCAACCTTTGATTTTGTGATTTCAACGCTCATGATCTATTTCACTCCGTGTGCAGTTTTCATCGATTATCCTGCAGTTTTGTAAAATTAAGGTTATTTTTGTAATTTTAGCTTTTTTAAATCTGAAATAGTATCTCATCAGATTTTTTATCCTTTCTTCGCGCGATTTGATTTCTTCTTCCTTCTTCGTTTGATTTGATTTGTATTTCTTATGTCGATCAGATTTTTTTCTTTGTTTATGGATTTCACATTCGTGTTCAGTCTCGACTTTGTTAATTGTGCATGAATATAGTTTTAAAAAAAATTGTGCATTTTTTATCTTACAAGTTCATTTATTCCAAAGTGTATTGATGAGATTCAGATCGACGTTCATTTTTACTATTATATTGTGCATCTTTAGTGTTAACTTTGTGCATTTTTGTATCTTACAGGTTCATTTATTCCAAAGTGTGTTGATGAGATGAAGCATTTTAAGGGCAAAGTTTTTAGAACTGTTGATGTTGGTATTGAGTTTTATAGAGACTACGCTCGTATTGCTGCTTTGAAAAAGAAGATGTTTAATTTTTTTAGTTCTTATTTATGTAAAAATGAAGTAAATCGGGCTTAAAATGCAGGTTGCTGTTCGTGTTCGAGTATTTTTACAATTTTAGCCTTTAAAGGCTAAAACTGCAGGATATTGGGGCAAAAATGCCGTTTTTTCAATTTGCTGAGAATGAATCATGTTCGTCGATTTGATGCGATGGACGCGCGAGATCTATTCTTATTTCTCATAGTAACTCCTATTCTCACCTGATCACTACCCTATATATATATATATATATATATATATTGTCATATAATTTTATGATTTATGCATCCATATTATACGCTTACAAATAAAAAATACCGAAGTTAATATAATAATGTAAGCAATTAAAGTTCCCACGCATCGCGTGGGGTGCAATACTAGTAGAACATTAGAACTGTCCCATATTTATTTTAGGCAAATTCTCAGATGAGACGGTCTCATCATTTTTATTGTGATACGAATTTAATAAAATGATGTGTTTCTTTATTGCAAATTATGTCTCACCATTTTTATTGTGAAACAAATTGAATGAAATGATGTGTTTCTTTATTACAAATGATGTGTTTCTTTATTACAAATGATGTATTTCTTTGTTACAAATAATGTAATTTTTAAAAATAAAATGATGTATTTAACTTATTGAAATGATGTATTAAAATCCGTCTCACAATAAAAAAATGTTGAGACCGTCTCTCAGGAGACCAACTCTTATTTTATGTTATAAATAAAATAGAGAAAATACTTTGAATTGATTATCAATTGAACATAAAAGAAATGTAAGTTCTTAATTGTTTTGTAAAAAAAAAAAATCAAATTACAAAAGCACTCGTAGAAAACTGCGCCCAAGTGGCTGCATGTAATTTTACGAACCACAAAATATCTTAATAATAATAAAAGAATTTGTAAAATGAGGGAGCGTGATTGATATTTCCTCCAGTTGCAACCAATTATTGATTAATTAATTAATTCAAATGCTTTTTGTAGCTTTGACGCTATTCACTTGATCTTGATATATATCAATGTTGCGTGAAAAGAAAATAAGTGCATGAACCTTTTTCTTTTTTATTTTTTATTAAAGGAAAAGTAAGAGCTTAAATCTTATCCTATTCTTTCAAAATTGGATTGTGATCCGTCACACTTTTTTTTAAGGTGATGATCCATATTTTTATTAGATTCCGATCCGACGTTTGATTTCTACTTCAAAACCGGGCGATCTATCTGTCTTTCAGATCAGATTGATCGGTTTCAATATTTTTTTTTTTTAAAAAAAAATTTGATTGTTTGAATACCAAACCGTCAATTCTCATAGTATGAAGAGAATTTATTTATTAGATTCGTCAAACAAAATTAAGATCTGTAAAATGGTCTTATACACAATTTTCCCATGAAGAGAATGCGATCATGTGGAAGCGTATTGCAAATTTTATTTTGCAAGAACGATTATAATTCAGTCGGTTCTTGCTATACAAATAAATAATCGATTCCTTAACATAAAAATCTATTGATTATTTGATTTATAAATCAGTCTTACTATATAAAAAATACAGTCAAATACAGTAACCAATTAATCAACATAAGATTTATTGATTGTTTGAATGATAAATTGGTCATCAATCCTTGATGATGGTGAGGAGTCGTTGCTCAGGAACTCGATCTAAGACAGATGCGATGCGGGAAGCGTAAATAAAAATGGGTGAAAATTCAGCACTTTTGAAGTATATCCTCAAAGAACCATATGTAAGAGCGAACTTGAACTCCTATGACTCAGTATGCAACCCGGTTCAACAACACTAAATATGGTGAAGACGCCATGATCGGATGTGAAAGTCCGGTTGATAAGTCAAATAGAATTTCAAGGTATTCCACAGAAATTCTCGAGCTTTCAGATAATTGGAGAATTAAACTCACGACTATTATTAAACTGAAAAACTGAGTTTATTCGAAAATATGCAACCCTATTTACAAGGTGAAAATGAAATAAGTAATCATAATTTAACTATGAAAATAAATCTGAAAACATATCAAATCTATCAAGTTATACAACAAATATATCTTAATATCTTTGTAATAAAAATAAACTAAAATAGAGAAGGAAAATAAATTAACTTTTGAAATGTAAAACAAACTGAACCCTAATCTACTCAATTTAGTTCAAATGTCATAATTAAAATAATTAATTTTAGCTCAATTAATCTTCAATTAAAATTTTTCTTTCAGCCTAGGGGACCTCCATAACTTACTATAAAAATACAATAATCGACCAATCATTACTATAAATAAATCAATTATGCTAATTTTACAAAATAAGATTCACAAAACAATCTGAAACAAATTCTTATCGTAAATATAAAATATCAAAGCTAACCAAAAAACAAAGCAAGGTGGGCCGGCGATGGCCTATGGCATCTTGGCGGGTCCCAATAATAGCTCAATACCATAAATAATGGAAAATTATTGCATCATCAAATTTAGCAACTGATCTTTAATTAATTAATTTATTTTTTCTTCATTTCATGGGACACATTTACAACGTTTAATTATTCTCAACAAAATAATTGTTCAAAGTCGCGGACTCGTGGTATGTTTTTCAATACCAACTATACTATTTCCTTGGTCCCACCTCAATCGTCTCACTTTCTTTTTTCGTTTGTCCTACCTCAATTGTCTCATTATTTTAAAAGACAATTTTTTCACACTCAACAATAAAATATTAATTCCACTCAACTTACTTTACACTCACACTCCTTGATTATTGTGCCCGGTCAATCCAGAACAATTCAGCCGGAACGAATGGAGTATTTCGCATGATTTTTTATAATTAAAAAAATTCATATTTCAACCATCATTCAAAACAATGTTCATCAACTAATTAGGAAAATCTAAGGGTGAGCAAAACCGAATCGAAAAGTGCAAACCAAACCGAACCGTCGGGTTTCAGGCAGTTTGGGTTGGTTTAAAAACATATACGTTTTTGGTTTGAGTTGAATTTTAGAAAACTTTCGGGTTATCGGTTCAGTTCAGTTTGGGTGCGATTTTAACCGAACCGAACCGTAATTTATATACATATATAAATTATTAAACATTTTATATTTATTTATATTATTATATATTCTATATAAAATATAATGATTATTTTCTACAAATTACAAAATATAAATATAACAAACCAAACCTTATTATGTTAATCGCACGTTCACAGCTTCACACTGCTTCTCTCCAGAGCATTGTGAATTTAGATTGAATCACGTTGAATATTTTTATTTGCTAAACTTATGATTATGTATTCGATTTGTGAATTGTGGTTTTTTATTTTTATTATATTTGTGGATTGTGATTTTTTTATTCTATTAAATTGGTTGATTTAGCAATTTTATAAAAAAATGCTAAGAATTTTCAGTTAAAACCGAAACCGATGATTCGGTTTGGTTTGGTTACGGTTCGGTTTCAATATTTTCATTCGGACGGTTTGGGTTGAGCTTTTGAAAATTTGTGGGTTCGTGGTTTTGTGGGTTCGGTGCGGTTTTCAACCCGAAATGCTCGTTGCTCATCCCTAAGAAAATCCGATATCTATGTAACAATATCGAAATATCCTGCACAAACTCTAATAAGTTTATTTCGCATGACTTTTATTATTATTATTGTTGTTGTTAGATAAGAAAATATATGCATATTGTAACTTTTATTTGGCCTTAGGACCTTCCTCGAGTAACTAAATAAGTACAAGATATTAATTTCTTTTAAAAATTAATTTAATTTATTGCGTATTATAATCAAGAATGGTATACATATATATCATCTAATTAGATTAATATTGGGTATTTAAATAAACTCAATCAATCCATCGATATCAAATAACCAATATTGCATTATAAACATGATGTCCATTTTTAATTAATTACTATTTTATTGAAACTAAAGAATATTAATATTGGCACATGTATAATGCAAAAATTAGAGAAATTTATAGACATTGAATTGCAATTTTTGAAATATATTTTTTCTCATTTCCGGGCAAGTTCAAAGTGCAATGATGCATGCTAGCACACGCAAATTCAAAAATGAAATATTAAAATTGACATTTTTTGTAGACTTTGCTTCCATTCCAAATCATCAAAGCTCAACTAGTAATTATTTATGGACATAAAAAAAGGAAAATAAATTATAATTCATGATTGTGAAATGTGATTGGTTAGCCGCCGAAACTCGCCTGATAGATAAAGGTCAGTTGATATTTTAAAATATGAAATTGTTCTGCATAATAATAAGATTAAAGATTTAATGGTATTAATTAAATATTATTCAATTTGAATATTTAAGTGTTCATTATATTGATATAGAGGCTCTTTTTTTAATTGCGTCTCTACAAATAAATGTCGCTTTCTTTGTTGAGCCTTAGACATTGCTCATTGTTCATTTATTTTTAATTTATAGTTGATGACTGTATGCGTATTAAATTTATTATTTGCATTATCAATTAAATATTAAATCTGGACAAGTGATTTATTAAATTATCTAAAGCATTTGTATGCATACATAATAAATGTATTCCACAAAATTTTATACTAGCTAAAGATATTTCAAATCAAATTGTACTTGGAACTCATTTTTTAAATGATACATATCCTTTAAAGAAGGTAGATGATAAAGGAATAATAGGAACTTTCCAAAATAATATTTTTTTAGAGTTTATTATTGAATCTTTACTAAGATCTTACATAATGTATATGATAATATCAAAGCAAAACAAAACCAAATTAATTTCTTAAAACACGAAATTATGACATTAAATATTGAAGAACAATTAAAAAATCCTAAATTACAGGATAAAATAAGTCTTATAAAAAATCAATTTTCCATTGATATTTGTAATGATCATCCTAATGCTTTTTGGGATAGAAAGAAACATATTGTTTCTCTTCCTTACGAAGAGTCTTTTGATGAAAAGAATATACCCACTAAGACTAGACCTATTCAAATGAACTCAGAATATTTAGAATTATGTAAAAAGGAAATTGAATCCTTATTACAAAAAGGACTTATAAGTCCATCACAATCTCCATGGTCATGCATTGCATTCTATGTTAATAATCATTCAGAAATTGAAAGAGGAATACCTAGGTTAGTTATAAATTACAAACTCCTTAATAAGGTATTAAAATGGATAAGACATCCTATACCTAATAAAAAAGATGTGTTAGAAAGATTATACGATAGCATTATATTTTCTAAATTTGATTTAAAATCAGGATATCGGCAAATTCAAATTAATAAGTCTGATAGGTATAAGACTGCTTTTAATGTACCTATATGACATTATGAATGAAATGTAATGCCATTTGGTTTAAAGAATGCTCCTTCTGAATTCCAGAAAATAATGAATGATATTTTTACACCATATAATGAATTCATAATTGTTTATATTGATGATATATTAGTTTTTTCAAAAACTATAGAAATGCATTTTAAACACCTTTATATGTTTAAAACATTAATTATACAAAATGGATTAGATGTATCCAAACCTAAAATGATGCTTTTACAAACAAAAGTAAGATTTCTTGGACATATTATTGAAAAAGGAAATATAATTCCTATAAACAGAAATATTGAATTTGCAGAAAAATTCCCAAATGAAATAACTGATAAAACTTAGTTACAAAGATTTTTAGGGAGCTTAAATTATATTGCTACATATTATAAGAATTTAATTCAAGAAACTTCTATATTATATGATAGACTTAAAAAGAATCCTAAACCTTGGACAAGTAGTCATACAGAAGTTGTTAGAAGAATTAAAAATAAGGTAAAATCACTACCTTGTCTTATGTTAAACAATCCTAAATGGAAAAGGATTGTTGAAACAGATGCCTCAGATATTGGATTCGGTGGTATTCTCACACAAATTGATCATAATACTAAACAAGCATTTCTTGTTAGATTTCATTCAGGAAAATGGAATAATGTACAAAAAAATTATGCAATTGTAGCAAAAGAAATTCTTGCAATTGTAAAATGTGTATTAAAATCTCAGGATGATTTATATAATAAAAAATTTACTATTCTTACAGACTGTAGTTCTGCAAAATTTATGTTTCAAAAAGATTTTAAACATGATGTTTCTAAACAAATGTTTGCTAGGTGGCAAGCACATTTAGCCCCTTTTGATTTTGAGATTATTCATAAAAAAGGGAGAAGAAAATAATCTTCCAGATTTTCTAACTCGTGAATATCTTCAATGACTTCAGATATGAGTCTAAGAGGTCGAAGTACTTCCTCTTATAGAGGAAGAGGTGGCCGAGGACATACTCCTGAGCTAATAGCCAAGCATGAAAAACAAAAGCTAATAACTACTGAATTTTTGGAGTACAGAAAACAACAACAAACAGAGGAAAGTAATACTTCTCCTTCGTATGCCAAAATTATGGGCAATGAAGAATCAGAATTCAATAATATTGGATTCTCAACTAATAAATTTAAAGAAATTAAATTTCTTCTGGATGAAAAAGAACTGAATTGGAAAAATGATCCATGGAAATTAATGCAGAGATTTATGGATAATTCATCCTTTCCTGCAAGAACATATAAGTTCAGACATTATTATGAAATGATTTTAGAAAAAAGCGGCTCCTATGAAATACAACATTCTGATGCAGCCAATAAAGAAATTCATAATTTCAACAAAATAATTATTAAAAAGATTATATCCTTAGAGGAATGGGGAGTTTCTCCTCAAAGAGAAAAGGAGTTAATATATCCAAATAAAGCCATAGTTAAATATAACTATTGGGATTATTGCGATTCATTCATAAAAGCATTCGCATACCAAAATGATAAGCACAAGCATTCTTGGTTTATCAAAATATGTTCAAATGTCTTCATTGAAGAAATTCCTCACTGGTTCATACACTGGTTCTATTGTTTTGGTCCTACTCAAGAAATTCTTCCTCAAAATATAAAATCCTCTTTTAATAAATGGGTGAATATATCCCCTCACTTACAAAAGAAAAGAGAGTCTCAGTTATACATAGAAGGAATAGCTTCTTGTTTAATTTTCATTGAATTTTCTATCCCGGATATGGAAATGGACTCCAGAATTTCGTTATACTGAAAATAAAATTCCCTGCCTTTTTAGAGTCTCTCACCAAATTTTGGGACAAAATGATGAGAATCGACCCAAATACTCAACAATTGCTTGGAATTGATACTCTTAAATCAATAGAAGAAAAATTAAAAATTTATCAAGAAAAGCAGGAGATAATCAATACTCCTTCACCATTTGATTACATCACTCAAAAGCTGAGAATGAAATCAACTTCTTTAACTAAAGAACGGGTGATTGTAGCATATATGGATGAGATTAAGAAAGATCTTATTTCTCAATTAGAAGAAGATAATAACTCAGACTCGACAATGTCGTCAACATATCTACAAGATGCACAAGATCCAAATGAAATTGAGATCGAAGATGTGTTTGAGGCTATCAAAGATACGCTGGTGGACTCAATCAGGAAAAAGGAAAAGGAAGGATCAACCTCACAATTATGAATCATGAAAAGAAATCAGAGAAATAAATCTCATACCTGCAGAGAATAATACAGGTGGCATGAAGTGGCATATTCTCAAAAATGGAGGGGCCAACACAAATGAATTTTCACCGTAAAATGAGGCATGAAATGTATAAGTGCCTACTTAGACCTACATATAGGTCATTATTTCTCGTTTTGAATTAAAAATTTAAATGGCGTATATTTTGAATATTTTGTTGTGTGTGCTTTTAATTCCATTCATTCGGAGGATGAAATCCGAAGATTGGAATCTATAAATAGATAGTTTATTTTAGAGAAAGGGTAGGAGCTCATGTGTTGAGCAATAGCTTTCCCTCTCTCTCTTCCTTGTATATTTCCCCATCTAAATAAATAAAATATTTTCAGCTTTGAAGGATAAATTTGTAAGTATAAATTTTATTTAAAGTTCTTTTTTAATTTCAGTTTTTATCTTATTTTAATTTAATGATAAGAATGTTTAGCCTAATAGGCTAAATAACCTATGTGTTGACTTATGGCTGTTAATTACACTTTCATGGACTAGGTAATCATTTAATTAACTTGTTTGACCAAAATTAATTTCTTAATCATGAACTAGGGTTGGGTTAAAGAGACTGGTTTGGAAATAGTTTTATATCTTAATTTTTATTCCTGGTTTGACCCCTTTTGATGCCGAGATTTGGCAAGTGTTTGGGACTTTTGGAATATAATTAAGATATAATCTATTAAAAGTTGCCGAACTTATTTGGCCATGTAATTTTGTTCCCATGTAGTTTATGTTAATTAATTAATATTGGTCACCTGGGTTGAGTAGATGTTTTTAGAGTCTCTCACACTAAAGTTTGGAACAAAAGATGAGAATCGACCAAAATACTCAGCAATTGCTTGGAATTGATACTCTTAAATTAATAGAGAAAAAATAAAAAATTTATCAAGAAAAATAGGAGATAATCAATACTCCTTCACCATTTGATTACATCACTCAAAAGTTGAGAATGAAATCAGCTTCTTTAACTAAAGAACATGTGATTGCAGCATATGTGGATGAGATGAAGAAAGATCTTCTTTCTCAATTAAAAGAAGTTAATAACTCAGACTCGACAATGTCGTCAATATATCTACAAGATGCACAAGATCCAAATGATATTGAGATCGAAAATGTGTTTGAGGCTATCAAAGATACGCTGGTGGACTCAATCAGGAAAAAGGAAAAGGTGGGATCAACCTCACAATCATGAATCATGAAGAAGAAATCAGAGAAATAAATCTCATACCTGCAGAGAATAATACAAGTGGCATGAAGTGGCATATTCTCAAAAATGGAGGGGCAAACACAAATGAATTTTCACCGTAAAATGAGGCATGAAAATGTATAAGTGTCTACTTAAACCTACATATAGGTCATTATTTCTCTTTTTGAATTAAAAATTTAAATGATGTATATTTTGATTTTTTTTTTTGTGTGTGCTTTTCTATAATTAAATGTTGTGATAATATTTTATACTATTTTTTAAAAAATTTTATATTAATTTTATTTTGTATAAAATAATTATTGCAAAGTAATATTATTTATTACTTTATTTTATTTATTGATTTTTTACTGAATAGAAATTAATTATTATTATTATTCTTAAACCCATCTTATAAATAAATATTTTTTTTAAAATGATTAAATTTATACTCATTCCCTTTACTTTCAAATTCGGACACATACCCATAATAATTCGGACACTTAAATCAAACACCACCTAAATCATTCTATTATAAAAATTTCTAACTGACATGCCAATTATTCTAATAAAAATTATATTTGGGTGAAGTTGGAAAGGAAAAGGGGTAAAATAAATAAATAAATAATTAATTAATGGCGCAATATTTATCCCGCGGCGGAACGCTGTTGACACCTAACTTCACATCTTTCCAAATGTCTTCACTCAACCCCAACTTGATCAGTTCTCTCTCTAGAATTTTTGATGTATTAAATATTGTGTAGGATAGAGAGAGAATTAATGCAGGTTCAATTAATTTATAAAATTTTGTATGCTTTTCCTCCATTGACTGCTGTCTTGGGTGTGTGGGAGAGCGGAGGGCTGTAGAAATTTGTGAGGGGAGGAAACTGAAATTCTGTTATGGAGAGGAAGAAGGAGAAAGAGAACGCGAGTATGAGGTCTTGGAGAAGACAGTTGAAGGCCATGTTGCGCAAGAATTGGCTTCTCAAAATTCGCCACCCTTTTATCACCTGTGCAGAGGTCTTCACTTCTGCCACATGCACACAAATGGAATTTCTAGTTTTTTTGTTTAGGTTTATGAGTATATTTTTTTATGCTAATTTATGCAGATTGCTGCTTTTGCATGCTTCCTGGTTGGGATTTTGCTAAGTTTCGTTAGTAGTTTTTGATTGTCATATTCTTTGATGTGATGGATTCAGGGGATTACTCATTCTCTATCTTGTTTCTGGTGTTCATTCATAAACCAAGAGCGGATTCGTTCATAGAGTCAAATTCTACAATCTCATTTGTATTATGAATGTTTTTGGGCATGTTAATTTGTTATTAATTGCTGTTGCAGGTGCATATAGATTATATTAATGTTAGTCTACTTGAATTGACAGATTTTGCTCCCAACTATTGTGTTGTTGTTGCTAGTTGCGATACGATCAAGAGTTGATACGAAACTACACCCTCCGGAGGCGTAAGTATCTTTATTCACTGTGTTTTATATGAAAATTCGACCATGTTAAAAGTTGCCATTTTTCTGCTTTCTTCGGCTAAAATGAATTGAACCATCAAGCAGATAGATGTTCAACTTCACATAAAACACTTCCGTAGTTCCTGACATTGAGGATCATGGATATTTTGGATTGTAGAGGTTGAAAGAGAACCTAAGCCAATCTGGTGGCGTTTTAATATCTCTGCAATGCTGAGGATCATTTTACTACGTTAACATGCCTCATCCATGCAGGTATATTAGAAAGGACATGCTTGTGGAAGTGGGAAAAAGTAACATGTCTGCACCTTTTAGCCAAATCTTAGAATTATTACATGCCAACAATGAGTATTTGGCATTTGCGCCAGATACAAGGGAGACAAGGTTGATGATTAATCTACTGTCAATAAAATTTCCTCTGCTGAAGGTATGTCTAAAATTATTGTTGAGTACTCTTCGCTGTTCCCTGAACTCCTCTCCTGTGCTCCTCCTTTTACCATTTTTCGGTTGCCTTATCTCAAGTTGGCGACTACTAGATATTGGCCTAGGATGCTGTTTCTGATCACATATGCTTTAGGGTTTGATTCATTATAAGGTGAATTTCGTTTGGGCTTCCATATGCTATGTCGCTTGTTCATTAGCATTATTTGGGGGAAATATTTGTTAGTTTGTGGTCAAAGATAGCTTACTTTAGCTTCTTTGTTCATAGGACACTGTAGATGATGATGCTACTTGTGTCACACTCCCTATGTCATTAGACTTCGGGTAATAGTTGTGTTTTCTAGAATGGGTCTTCCTCCAATTTTTTCTTGTGCTTTTTTTGCAATAGAATCTCTCCTATGTGGTCCTTTATCTTGGCTGGCTTCTCATGTATAGCTGCCTGGTCTTGGACAAATATTTTTGGACATGAGACTAGAACGTTTTGTTAAATGTATGTGTAATCTCTGATAAACAAACTTAAAAGCAACTGGAGATATTATCATTAATAGGTATTCAGATTTCTTTGTGACATAGCGTGCTGGTGTAGCTTTCTTGATTCTTTACTGAGAATTATGTGGACTGAGTTCTGATTTATTTGGGGTTGGGGGGGTGGGGGTGGGGGGGTGTTAAGGGAATGGATGTAATTGCTTAAACTGAATGGTAGAAGCTGCCTATCCCCCTTCATTGTCATAGAATTCACTTTATACCTGACTATAAATGGTAAATGGGGGGCTTATGGTATTGAAATAATGAAATCTGTAAAGACCATTTTGCATATCTGGACACCACTACTTATCGTTCTTCCTTATTACGGTAACACACGAAGAAATAGTGGGTTGCAATAGTTCAAATGAATATTTAAGTTTGAGCAATGAATTTGTTATCATGAAAAGTGGTCTTTCCCTGCCATGCTTCTTTTTTTGTTAAAAAGCAGATTAGTTTACAGTTTTTTGTCAGTGTCTAACATGGCTAACTGTGGATGTTCAGCCTTGTGGAGTAAAGTTCAATAGCTTTACTCTTCACATTTTATCATTGAAAAAGAATTGGATTGAACATCTCCAGGAGTTATGACTGTTTTACCTGGCACTAATTCTCACCTATTTCAACCTTCAAAGAAAAAAATAAATTTTTTTCACTTATTTCAGTTACATGCACTTGTGTAATGAAATGAAACAATTGTTAAACAGTTCTGTCACAATTTGCAAGTGGTGGAAGGGATATATATCTAAAAGGTTCTAGATAATCATATTTATCTGGCTGGTTTATTTTATTTCCACCATGCAGATAACTTTTACCAATTTAGATCTATATTACTCATTATTTATACTACTTTTGCTATCTAGGCGGCAACAAAAGTTTACAAAGATGAAGAAGAGCTTGAGACATATATACGCTCAGATTCATACGGTGCTTTTGATGAAGTGAGGTCAGTTATGGTCTTAAATCTTTTTTTTTTTCTTCGGAGAAATCAACCTCGAAAATAAGTACTTAAACATTTATACAATTGTTCACGCCTTGTACGTCATTTTTGAAAGAATTGACTGAGTAAGATAGGGTCGTGATTTAAAGTCACGAAATCAGGGAAACCTCTTCTTTGGCCCCGCAACCGGCTGCATGATGTGCCACTGCATTAGCTTCTCTAGGAATAGCCTTGAACGATTCACACTCCACCTCCAACGCCAACCTTTTAATGTCTACCACAATGACGTCACAATACACTGAGACTTCCCTGTTACCTATGATGCCTTCTATCAGACTCAGATTATCACTCTCCAGTTGCTCAATTCTAATCCCATGTTGTTTTGCCATTCTCAAGGCATATCGCATTGCCACTCCTTCCAACAGATTACTACTCCCCATTGCTTCTGTTTGCGCTCGTCCCGCCAACTTCACCTTGCCTTGTTCGTCCCTAATGACATAACCAATGCCAATGACTTTCTCGGATACTATTGCGAAGTCACAATTCATTTTCAATTTACCCTGAGTAGGTCTCCTCCACTTCTCCTTTGTTGCTGTTTTATTTTTCTCCTCCCCTCCCTCCATCTGTCACATTCGATATTCATCCCACCTTCCTCTTGCTCTTTCCAGCATTTCCCATTCATTGATCTTAATATTCTCAAACACCCATTTGTTTCTTGCATTCCAAATTTCCCAAATTGTGACAGCTAAAAGCTCGACCGATTCCTTTGCCCTGGTCCTCTGAGGAGCAGTTGTGTTTCACTCTTAATTCTTTTAATTTTTTTGGTTGGGGTGAAAACAACATGAAGATGATACTGTTGCTATGTTAACTTGGAATGCTACTAGTGTAAAGATGGGCTTGAGACATGTGCAATCATATTCATATGGTGCTTTTGATTATGGTTTCTCTTATTCTTACATTTTTTTTCGGTGGGGAGGAAACAATCTGATGAAGATACCGTAATAATGCTAGTAGTGGTCTATAGTGATTATTTTGATGGGCTGTCTGGTGGCTTTCAATGCTGTTGCTTATAGATGATAGTCCCGCAACCACATTTTATCACATTTTTTAGCTCTTAAATTGACTGTATTACTGTAAGCTGAGTTAATGGGTATCTGGAATTATTTGTCAAACTGAGCGGTTAAGAATCTTATCACTGTGTTTCTTCCCAATTTGTCATTGATTGGATTTTTCATTTCTTCCAATTTATCATACTTGAGAAGGAATATTTTTTTTGCATGGTTTGGTTTTTATTTTTATAGTTCATGACATCCTTTGTTGAACAATATCACAAGATGGAAACTTATATTATTGTTGCTGCTTATAGGAATTGCACAAACCCAAAAGTCAAAGGAGCAGTTGTGTTTCACTCTCAGGGTCCTCAGATATTTGATTATAGCATACGGTTGAACCACACATGGGCTTTTTCTGGATTTCCAGATGTGAAGTCCATAATGGACATGAACGGTCCTTATCTCAATGACTTGCAATTAGGTGTGAACCCGATACCAATAATGCAGTACAGCCTCAGTGGATTTTTAACTGTATGGTCTCATTATCCTTCTAAAACTTTTTATTTGCTTTTATGATGGCAGTTTGGCATTAGGATGCTTTTCTTAATACAGAGTTTAAGGTTTTGTACAATCGCAGTATCATGTTAAATGAAGTTATTACTTGGACTCCTTCACTAGGGGTTTCTTGCAAAAGTGGGAAGAATATTTAACTTCTAATTCTTTGGCATGTTGGGGTTTCCTGCATATTGCATTGAACATAACTGTTGTTTTATTGATGCAAAGCTAGCTCTTGCTGAGATGCAGTCACTGGTGATTTTTTGCATTTAGTATGCTCCTTTTTTCATTATCTTTGTTTCTTGTGGAGAATGTAGCACGTTTCTTGTGATGTACAAACTTGACTAGGATCTTCTGATGAAGTTGCTTTTTTGTATATGTACTGTGCCTCTGATTTTGTAGTTTACATCTTGCTTGTGAGCTTTCATGATTTGAACTACATTTAAATTCAAGTATTGATCATTGGAAATGCTATTTAGACATGTCATTTTTAATATTATTGTTACTTTCTGTATTGTTGGCTCTCTAAAAAGTTTACTTTAAATATACTTTGACGCTAGATTGTTAGATATACTTTAAAGTTTCTTTGGTGGGGCTTAGTACTTGAAGAAACTGACATTTGTTTCAAAGCTCCTGCTTATCTTTGTTTATTTAATTTATATTGCAGCTCCAACAAGTCATGGATTCATTTCTTATATTTGCTGGACAACAACGTACAGCAAGCTCTGATATTGAAGTGCTATTATCTTCTCCTGACACAACTTTATTGGACACAAAACTTGGCACCTCCTGGACACAGTTTAGCCCTTCAAATATAAGACTTGCCCCATTTCCAACTCCCGAGTACACAGACGATGAGTTTCAGTCCATTGTCAAGAGAGTCATGGGAGTGCTGTACGTATCTTTTGGATATTTGTTTTCCATATCATTTTATTTTCAGCATTTATTTTATTTAAAGCTATCTGGGAAATAGTCTGTATTTCCATGGGGAACTTACTCACTTCTCCACATTCCTGAACAGGTACCTGTTGGGGTTTCTCTTTCCAATCTCTCGATTGATTAGTTATTCTGTTTATGAAAAGGTAGTTGATCAGTTTTTGGGGTGAAAACCATGTTTTCTGGAAAATTCTTGTATGCTAAGTTCTGTTAATTATTCATGCACCAGGAACAAAAAATCAAGGAAGGTCTCTACATGATGGGCCTTAAAGACAATATGTTTCATATCTCGTGGTTTCTTACATATGCAATGCAGGTTTGAGTTTTTATACTTCTCTATCAATTAAAATACTGCTATTGCATCGCATGATATTTCCCCCTGTTTAATTGGGTGTCGGGTTGGTTTTTGATAGCTCTGTTCAGCATTGCATGCATGACTGTATTAGCTTACATGCAATATATGTTGTATGAATGCATAAACAATGAAATTAGCTCACATGGAAATCCTAACATAGAACTATTAGTCAATTGAATGTTACCCTGAAAGAGTATCTAATTGTAGTTTGTAGATTATCAGTGATTATGGTATCTAGTACTAGACATTAGAGGATATTTTAGTGACTTCAATAGGTTGCTAATACATTCAGATTATTACTGTTTTTTAAATCCCCTTTGTTCATCTTTCCTGTATCCATAGGTTGCTAATAGGTAGTGGAAAGATTTTTCTTTTCAAATTTCCTAGCAGATTTTTAGAACCTTCCTGGCAGTTACAAGATAACCCTTTTTTCATACCTTTGTAGTTTGCTGTCTCCTCTGGAATCATCACTCTTTCCACGATGGGAACACTTTTCCAATACAGTGACAAGTCTCTGGTGTTTGTATACTTCTTCTGTTTTGGACTGAGCTCAATAACACTATCATTTCTAATCTCTACATTCTTCACACGGGCAAAAACTGCAATAGCTGTTGGGACGCTTGCTTTTCTTGCCGCGTTCTTTCCGTATTATTCTGTAGATGATGAGTCTGTTTCAATGTAAGTATTTACATTTCAAAGCAGTGATGTGAAAATAAAATGCTGTTCTCCTATGGTGCATTATACGTTTATTTCTGTATGTCTGTAGGCTCTTAAAGGTCTTGGCATCTTTTCTTTCACCTACAGCGTTCGCCTTGGGTTCAATTAACTTTGCCGACTATGAGCGTGCTCATGTTGGACTACGTTGGAGTAACATTTGGAGGGTATGCTTTTCATAAATTTTGTTTGGTCTTCTTATATCCAAGTTTAATAAGTTTGAGGTCAGTGCAGGATTCTTCTGGGGTTTGCTTTTTGGTCTGTCTTCTGATGATGTTGCTTGACACTTGCTTGTACTGTGCACTTGGTCTATATCTGGACAAGGTAAAAGCCTGTTCCGGTGTTTTAATGATCTTTTGTCCCACAAAGCCATTTACAAACTCGTGGTCGTATGACAGTGCCCAATATTTTCAAGATTTCGTGGGAAACTCCATATTCTTGACTCATCGTAAAATGGAGTCTTCGAACATATTGACATTTAATTTGTATACCATGTTCTCAGGTCCTCCATAATGAAAACAGAGCCCACTGTTCTTGGAGTTCTATGTTAATGAAGCGCTTCCAGAGAAAGAAGAATACAATCGAACAATTCTCTTCCAGTTCGCTCACTAAATTGATTGATAGTGATTCTAAGGGAACTCCTTGTCTTTCTGAAAATGATACATATGTACCAGCTGTTGAGCCAGTAAGTTTCGAAATGAAGCAACAAGAACTTGACAGACGGTAAAATATAGCACAGCAATACTTAAATTTGCATTCCAATCAACATAAAATTATGTATCTTATGCCAATTATTTCTTATGCTATGTCCCCAGATGTATTCAGATAAGGAATTTGCATAAGGTGTATACTTCTAAGAAGGCAAGCTGCTGTGCTGTCAATTCTTTACAGCTGACACTGTATGAAAACCAAATACTAGCTCTTCTAGGTAATAGCAGCTCAACTGACTCATTTAGAGGTTTGAAGTTGCTTGTTTCAATCATTTCTTTCTAGGCGAATCCCGTAGAGAATAATGTAGGCATGAGTCATAATTTACTGACTCTGATAGTATAAGACCTCAACAATTAGCCACATTGGTCATCAGGCATGCTTTGTTGAATGCAATCTTGGTTAAGATATCACATTCCATGGTTAATCAAGATTCTTTACCTTGCCGGGAGCTTGACTGACCCTTATAAGTGCAATTTTAGGATCACTGATTCTTATACGATTGTTCAGTATAGTGTTTGTTACTCAATTATCTTGTACGTCTTTGGCAATATGTTTCTGGTTCTGAACTGTACGAGTCTCCCCTACAACCTGAGCATCTCGAGGATTGACACTTATCCTCCTCAGTTGAAGACTATAATCTATTCAAATATCTGTCCTAATTTTTTTTTTCGGAGAACAGCATTCATCCTACTTAATTGCCCATTGATTATTATTGGGAACATGTGTAATTATGTGGTCAATTATACAAAACCATCATCCCTGCTGCTTCTTATGATGATTGACCTCATTTTTATATTCTACAGGACATAATGGAGCTGGTAAAAGCACAACAATGTCGATGCTTGTTGGCCTTGTTCGTCCAACCTCTGGAGATGCATTAGTTTTTGGAAAGAACATCCTAACGGACATGGTAATATTGTTGATTATACTTTCTATGTGTTCTTTGACCAGCTTTAATTGTTTTTCTTAGTATAAATAACTTGTGAGTTGGATAAAGCTGCACTTACATTTTTGGGTTTGCAGGAAGAAATACGCCAAAGTTTGGGTGTTTGTCCTCAGTATGATATTCTTTTTCCTGAATTGACTGTAAGAGAAGTTCCTCTCACGCTTACTTATTTTCCTTTCAACTTGTATTATATGTTTTAGCAGATCTTATTATGTTTTTGAACTTTCAAGAAAATAAAATATTATCAGCTCCACTTCTCATCCCTGCAAACTTGATGTTAGTCTCCCTTTTGTCAACTTGCCATATTGCTGCTAATTTGTTAATATCACTATAGTCAATTGGTCATATCATACTTATCGGTAACTTGGGGACCATCATGTGTCCATCTTTTAATTAAAACTAAGTATTAACAGTTAAATAAACAAAGCATTTGAGAGAATAATAAATGTGTATTTAGTTTGTATTATTCAACTGAAGAATATATCTATTTATACTAGTAGGACAAATCTATTCTCGGCAGTAAGTTAAAGGTACCTGTTTATTCTATTCTAGGTAGTAGATCAACTAATTGAAGATCATATAATCACTACTTTATTCAATATTTTCTATATCATAAATATTCTAACATTCCCCCTCAAGTTGGAGCATAGATGCTAATCATGTGCAACTTGTTACAAAGACATTCAGCCCGAGCACCATAAGGTTGCATATAACATGTCTGAGAGATACAGTAAACACATCTGCGGAAGTAAAGGCAGCAATAGCGGATATAAGTTGTTTGGGGCATGCGAAGAGCTTTGCACAGTAGGTGGAGCAGTTAGAATAGGAGATAGGCTGTAGCAAGCAACACGGATTAGGGGTGTTCGCGGTTCGGTTTGGCCGGTTTGAAAGAAAATCGCGGCCAAATCAGTAGGTACGGTTTGAAAATTTTCAAAACCAAATCGGCCAAACCATATAAAAAACGGTTTGGTCCGGTCGGTTTGACGGTTTAAAAGTAAACTTGTTTTAAATTGTAACACTGCACTACAATATATATATATATATATATTGTTCAGAGTTTGATTTTTAATTATTTATTGTGTATATGATTTTCATTTTTAATTTAAAAGAGGCAGAGGGAAAAAAAATTGCCTAGGATTTGATTTTTAATTTTTTATTATGTATATGATTTTTATTTTTGATTAAAAAGAATAAAAATAATATTATGTAGGAGAGGAGGATTGAACACAGGTTATTAAGATGCATATGCTCCGCTAACCAACTTATCTACAATCTATTTTTTAAATATATTCGATAATTATATTTAAATATTTATCTGGCCGGTCCGGCCGAAATGGCTGGTTTGGCCACCCAAACTGTAACCGGACCGGTTTTTACCGGTTTCATATTTTTCAAACTGCCAGTTTGAAAATAAGATTTTTAACCGGCCAAATAAATCCGGTTTGGCCGGTTTGAACGGTTTCAGCCAAAACGCGAACATCCCTAACACGGATGAACAGAACCTGATATTAAAGATAGCGGCGACAATGGCAAATCCAAACTCTTAGACGAAATAGGAGGTAGGCAGCAGCAGACATGCAAGACAGGGCAACCGAACTGATATCAAAGGTAGCGGCAGCAGCAGCAGCACACTCAAATTCTTGTGCAGAATAGGAGTGCTGCAGTCAACACAGGATAATGGAACCAATATCACAGATGGCGGCGGTAGATAGGAGGCAAGCAACACAAGACAACAGGTAGCAGGGGAAGTGGGGCAGCTGGCGGCGGTCACATCAAGCTTTTTTTTTTTTTTTTTTTTTTAATGGAACCCTTAATTTTAGAACTCTTAAGTCCTACCTCTAATTTCAATGTCATAAGTTCTGAAAATTTAATCTCTTGAAACCTCAATTGTCGAGCACCCTAGGACCCGGTGCTTTGATGAATTCTGATACCACATGTTAACAAATAAATATGCAAAGCACTTGAGCGAATAGTAAATGTGTAATAGCGTGTATTGTTCAACTGGACAATTCATCTATTTATACTGGTAGGACTAATCTATTCTAGGCATTAAATTAAAGATAATCTATTTATTCTAGGTAGTAGATCCACTATTGAAGATCATATAATCACTACTCTTTTTAATTTTTTTTTTGTGCCAAGAATATTCTAACAGTAAGTATTTTATTTAATTGAATTTCAGGGGAATAGAGTTATTATGATCGTGTAACTGTCTATAATTTAGTGGACCCTTTTTATATGTTGACATATTGGAGTTCCAATCTTGGGAGTTAATGATAATGTCCTTTTTTCTCCCTCTTTTCAGTACTAATTTATGCCATGATTGGTTAATCTCTTGTTATTTGCTTTTCTCAGGTGAAGGAGCATCTTGAAATTTTTGCTAATATAAAGGGAGTTAATGAAGATTGTCTGGAGAAAGTTGTTATTGAAATGGCTGAAGAAGTAAGTTGCTTTCACAGATAATGGGAACTTAGAGCTTATGCAAATTTGAGTTGAACTTCTTTGCTGAAATTGACGACTAATTGTTGCCTCATATGTGATTTTTTCAAGTGAGATAATTAGACTATTTACAAGAAAAAAAGAAAAAAGATCTATGTGGAAATGCAAAGAGAATGTCGATATCTTTTCCAGAAAATGTAAATTCTATATTTTAATGTATTAAAAATGATGTACAAAATGTGCTTTATATACATGATAACCCTAACTAATCCTAGTTGGAAATCAGTTAAATCCCTCGATTTATGAGATTTGATACGAATCAAATAATTACCTAACCTAATCTTACGGAATCAAATCATAAATAATTATTTCCTAATTTATACCCAACTCTCCAACAATCTTTTTTCCTGAATGGCCATAATGGGTTAAAGAAGTAGATAATCATTATTTCTGTTAGCTTTTAGTTATCTCCTCCATAATTCAGTCAGCTTAGTCCAAGTGTTCAAACTCTCTGGTTAACTGAACGCTGAAAGAAGGAACTCATAAAGCTTGCCAAATAATTTATCACGACAAAGAAGCTACCTTTCTCTCTTGTTCTGCCATTTTAAATATGACCTGTGCCATCTTTTGCTCATATTTAAACACGGTGATCTATAAGGCTAAGGTTTTCCACTGGAGCTGCATGTTTGATCTGCCTTATTGTTATAATTTGTGTGAATCTTTCAATAGGTTGGTTTGGCAGACAAACTCAATACTCTTGTAAGCTCTCTTTCTGGAGGCATGAGAAGGAAGTTATCTCTCGGAATTGCACTCATTGGAAACAGCAAGGTTTGCAAAACTTCTGAACAATTTCCACTAGTTCTGATTATGGTTCCTGCTATAATAGTTATCATGCAATGTAGGTTATTATCCTAGATGAGCCCACAAGTGGAATGGATCCATATTCAATGCGGTTGACATGGCAGTTGATCAAAAGAATAAAAAAGGGAAGAATTATACTACTAACTACTCACTCCATGGATGAGGCTGATGCACTAGGTGATCGGATAGCTATCATGGCTAATGGTTCTCTCAAATGTTGCGGAAGGTTTCCACTTAATTTTGTGACACTCCCCCACCCCAACAAAAAAAAGAAAAATGCTCACACCTCCAAAAGACCAAACATCATAAAAAATTAATCTGAGAAATTAAGAACGATGATAGAGTACTAGGGGAATTAAATAATTTCCAATCAGAGTAAAAACTGACTGTTATGCATTCCTTTCATACTGTTGCATAATATGTCCCACATTTTTCCCAACAGTTCCTTTTTCTTAAAGCAGCATTACGGGGTTGGTTATACTCTTACTCTTGTGAAGGTATGCTACATTTCAGTTCACCTATGTTGTTAGAGTTCTTTGATCTCCCAATAATTGCCTACATATTTATATTTTCAGACTACACCAACTGCCTCTGCAGCAGCTGATATTGTTTACAATCACATTCCATCAGCAATATGTGTGAGCGATGTATTCCTCTGACTTTATGTTCTTAATCATGCAGTTATCTAGTTGGAGCACTTTTCTAGTAGAGCTGGTTCTTCTTTCATTTTCGGATTATTTATGTTACATGGAATTCCATAGCAGACTCTTCTGCAGATAAAATCTACTTTGAGAGCAATGCATATAACAGTGGTTATGATTATTTCCCAAAACAATCACTGGCATGCTTTTCTCATTGCAGGTGGGTAACGAGATCTCATTTAAGCTCCCTCTTGCATCCTCATCTTCATTTGAAAGCATGTTCCGTGAAATAGAGAGCTGCATGCAAAAATCGAACCCTGGCATTGAGAATCCCAATTATCCGGGCAGTGATTTTCTTGGCATTGAGAGTTATGGTATCTCTGTCACAACTCTGGAGGAAGTGTTCCTTAGAGTTGCTGGAGGTGATTTTGATGAAACTCAGTGCCTTGTTGATGAAAAGCCTCTGGATACACCTGATACACATGCTGAACAACCTAGCCAAAGTAGTGATTCAGAAAGACTGTCGTACTCTAAAGTCTCCAAGAATTATGTTGAAATAATTGGCTTCATGTTCTCTGCAATGGGCAAAGCTTGTAGTCTGTTTCTGGATACTACTCTAAATGTTATAAAGTTCCTGACTATGCAGTGCTGTTGCTTCAGTATACTTTTGAGGACAACTTTCTGGAAACACTCAAAAGCATTATTGATAAAGAGAGCAGTTTCTGCTCGGAGAGATCAAAAAACAATTGTTTTTCAGCTAATAATTCCTGCAATATTCTTGCTTTTGGGTCTTCTTATGATCAAACTAAAGCCGCATCCTGACCAGCAATCTGTAACATTTACAACCTCACACTTCAATCCTTTATTAACCGGCGGAGGTGGAGGTGGTCCAATTCCTTTTGATCTATCCTTGCACATTGCAAAAGAGGTTTCTCAACTTCCTATTTGCAGCTTATGTTTGTTTGAATCAAATTTAAAGAATGATTTTACCTATCTAATGTTGTCCACAAATGGTTTTCATTGCTCAGGTTTCTGAGCATGTGCAAGGAGGCTGGATCCAAGAATTTAGGGAAACTACATATAGGTTTCCTGATTCAGACAAGGCTTTGGTCAATGCTATTGAAGCTGCAGGGCCAACCCTAGGCCCCATTTTACTTTCAATGAGTGAATTTCTCATGTCTAGCTTTAATGAGACCTACCAGTCGAGGTAATTTAAATTATGTGGTTTTCAATTTTTGTTTTACATCGTCTCTTTTTCTTCAAATAGTTTTCTGAATCAATATTCTCGATAACTTTTAATCTGAAATGAGTTTCCACAATAAGAAGTTTTTGTGGTGAAGAAAAAATTCATGCTACAGCAGTTCCTCTTCAACGGCTGAAGAATTTAAATTGGTCATTTCAACATGGTATAAGAACCTTGCCAATTGAAAGGGCTTTAATACAACTGCAAGGGGTGTTGAAGATTTTAAATTAAAAATTAAAATGATACTCTTCTCCTCAACTCATGCTTTTAGATGAGGCTGTCATTCATCTAGAAAACTATCCTGATGTTATTATGTGACATTTGATATGATCTGCATTTCATTTTTCTTCCTAGTGTCTCCTGAGATTGTTCCTGTTCAGGTATGGAGCAGTGGTTATGGATAAACAGAGTGCAGATGGGAGTCTAGGATATACTGTTCTTCACAACAATACTTGTCAGCATGCGGGTCCAACATTTATTAATTTGATGAATTCAGCAATATTAAGGCTTGCAACTCTTAATGAGAATATGACAATTCAAACACGTAATCACCCATTGCCCATGACAGAGAGTCAGCTCCAGCAACGTCATGTATGCATAATTTTTTTTAGTGAATGATTTTCCTTTTCGAACTCTTTTATATAAGATAATCCTCACTGAGAGCGTACTCTCTATCTTATTATCTTCGACATGATCTTCACATGGCTTAGATATATTTTTGAAGTAGTAATATATTAATTCTACCTTTAAGATCTATGGTCCTCAAAATATTATTATTACTTCCTTGCAAGAATCTGTTTTTTTTTTGTTCACAATGTCTGCATTTTTGAGAAATTCAATGCATTCATCGACATTCAAGGCTTGTTAATCACTCTGATGTTGAGAATAATGAAGTGGTGTGGTTTCTTCTGTATATATGTGTGTTTGGATTTATAGGCAATTCCTTGATTTAGTCACATGACTGTTCACTAAATCCCTATGAATATTACTATTCTGTGAGCTTGTGTGTTCAATATAAGTTTAAAGATTGTTCTGTGAGCTTGTATGGGCAATATGAGTTTAAGTTATCCACTAACTTCTTAAGTATAAAATCTAGGATCTGGATGCCTTTGAAGTTGCTGTTGTTGTTACTATGGCCTTCTCATTCATTCCTGCTTCATTTGCTGTGGCTATTGTTAAGGTAAGTTTTTTATTTTCCTTAGAGGGTGAAAGTCCTTTTGTAAATTCAAGGTCAACTGTCATGCTTAGCATACCGTTATCTGACATGGTGATGTGACTCTTCTGAAAACCTATCAATCAATTGAGAAGTTTCAACATAGTCATCTTAATGTTGAGAAAGAGGAGGGAAGTGGAAGAAGTATAGAATTGAACTTCAAATTTCAAAGAATTCATAGTGGAGTGGTTTTTTTTGAACAACAATATATTTATTTAAACTCACACACTTAGATGTCCCCGGGGAAGCTCGAACCCCGAACCTCTTGGTCATAGGCAAGGTGCTTTCACCACTACACCCCGAGCAGGGGTGTTTGTACACACTACTTGAACATATCCATTAGCTTTTGCCAGGATGTTGATTACCTGACACTCTTCTGCAAGGATATAGATATAAATGGTCTGGTATGATTGTAATGTGCTGGTTTTTTACAGTAAACGAAGGTGTGGTACTGCTAAACTTGGCTAGTATTAGGATTGGCCTCTGACTGAAGCAAAAACTGGTTAAACTTCCTTCTCATTGTACCACCGAAAAACTTTTTAAAGATGTTTCTGTTTGGTAATAAGAGACGAATCTTCTCTGTATTTCTAGGATGCATTACAATGATAGTGCTGTGGGCTAATGATTCCCTCATTGTCTTGACTACAATATTTGGAGCTATGGGCTAGCATTCCAAAATCATGTTCTTATATAACCACAGTTCTTCATGTTGGGAACTTTGATCCTGATATTGCTATTTCTTAATATGGTATATTTATTCAGTAGTATGTCTACTTGATGCAGGAACGTGAAGTAAAAGCTAAGCATCAACAACTTATCAGTGGGGTATGACTTTATTCATTAGAAGTTTTAGCCTTAATTCTTTCAAGGTTGTCTGAGTTGGCATTCTTTATGCTATTTGTCTTTGATACCTTTCAGGTGTCCATACTGTCATATTGGGCTTCAACATATTTTTGGGACTTCATCAGCTTCTTATTTCCTTCATCTTTTGCCATACTCCTCTTCTGCATATTCGGTGCGCATTTGGTCTTTGTGCCAGCACTCTCTGAGTTACTTGCTTTTATTGGCTTGAGATATTCTAGGAGTTGGTTGAAAACTATATGATAAGATAATAAAGACTTGCAATGGATTGTAATAGTTTATATGCTTGTTTCTATCACAAAATCCTCAACTGAATTTTATAGGCCCATTACTTTCTTGAAACTCATGGGCATGCAGGTTTAGATCAATTCATTGGGAGGGAGTCACTTTTCTCGACAATCCTCATGTTCTTGGGATATGGATTGTCAATAGCATCATCTACCTATTGTCTCACTTTTTTCTTTTCTGAGCATAGCATGGCGCAGGTACTTTATTTTCAAAGATGCCTTGATAATTAGGGACTGCACTTAATTGCTGAATCTATCTGTGCATGTTGCAGAACTGTGTCCTCTTGGTGCATTTTTTCACTGGCCTCATTCTTATGGTTATATCTTTTATAATGGGGCTTTTAGAGTCGACAGCACAAGCCAATTCTCTTCTGAAGGTTGGAAGATAATCTGAACATTAGATTTATTTTTCTTTTTTGCAACATTAGATGCTTTGTCAACTAATTGGTTGAGAAGGATGTTTAGTATCAACACTTCTTCAGATCATCATTAGATATTGAAAAAATAATATTTATTCTGAAAAAGGATGTTGAATTTGCAGAACTTCTTCAGATTGTCTCCTGGGTTCTGCTTTGCGGATGGACTAGCATCATTAGCTCTTCTGCGCCAGAATATGATCGAGGGATCTGGTGACAGTGTTTTTGACTGGAATGTCACTGCTGCCTCTATATGTTATTTGGCTGCTGAGGTGCTTTTCTATTCTCGTTATTTTCATTCAATTCAATCCTATTTTTCGTGTAAGTGTCTATTTCATTTTCTCACTGACAGCATTAGCATCATACTCCAATGAAGATACTTTTTTCAAGTTTAAGTGATTTTCTTCAGTAAAATTTAGTGGCTGGACCTTTATCTTAGTTGTGGCTGCATAAAGAAGCAGAATTTGCTCAGTTTAACTACAGTAACAAACCTTACATGCGTCAATTGTTCACACTCTTATCTTGGTATCTATAATTGTTCATTTATTCTTTATCTTTTTTTTTTAATCTATTTTACTTTTAGTTGGAGATTCTTGGGTGATAACCTAGTTTGAACATTTTAATTTGATTGAGTTTTTAGTATAAGTTTTTATCATATTCCTTTATCAGTTAATCTGAGTCATTTCTGCTTAGATTTATGCACTACTTGCCTCTTGATTTGTTTTATGTTTGGTGGTGTCTATTCATCTGCACTAAATATTTTTTCTGAGTGCTTTTATGCGTGTGTACTTGTATGCATAGGTGTGCATATAGGCTTTATATATATATATATATATATATATATATATAATGTATGTATGTATGTAAATATGGACAAACTTTCTGTTGCTGGTGTTAATAATTTTGTTTTCTATGGGAAGTTCTCTGCATATGCAAACAGCGGTAATTGCTTCAGTGTAGTCCATAGTCTTTGTTGGGCTCAAGGGGCAGTTACTCTTTGAACAAAGAACGGATGAATCAGCAAGACAATAAAGGATATATTAGTTGGACCGGACTTTGATTAGATGTAGTGGTAAATTACTTATATACGTAATGGGGGAAGAACCTTGTAACAGTTACAAATGTATTTGCAATCTTAAAGTAGCTTGTGCTATATCTCTTGGGTAAGGTGTTTGATAAAGATTGTTCCATTGTAATTCCATTTTCAAATGTTTGGAGTTGTTTCCATGAGTTCCTACATGTTCTAGAAGAGAACAAGTTCCTGCATTATATCTTCTTCTATCATGATATTTTACAATGTTTGTGCCTTTTTCTGCTGCAGGGTGTTATTTACTTTGTCATCACACTTGCTCTTGAAGTTCTGTTGCCTTACAAGATGAATTTCGCAATAGCCTCTAACTTGTGGATGAGAATAAGATCTCTCAGCACGCCATCCAGTTCTTCTCGAGAACCTCTTCTTAAATCAACGTTGGGAGATAACTCCAGTCTTGAGGAGGACATTGATGTACGAGCTGAAAGAGATAGGGTACTCTCTGGTGGAGTGGATAGTGCAGTTATCTACCTTCGTAATCTTCGGAAGGTACTCATGCATACAAATTTTGGAACATTTTGGTTGAGCTTGAATCAATTTAAGGAGTTACATATTTCTTTTTTCAGGTGTATCCAGGAGGGAAGCATCTAGGTCCTAAAATTGCTGTTCATTCTTTGACATTCTCAGTACATGAAGGAGAGTGTTTCGGTTTTCTAGGAACAAATGGAGCAGGAAAAACAACAACGTTGTCAATGTTGTCTGGTAAACTGTTTCTTATTATGTTTGTCTTAGTGCCTCAAGTCAGTAGGAGTACATATAGTTCACTAAACCAATAACTATTGGAAAAGGGAACTCATGCCCTATAGATCCATGCAATGTTGAATTCCATACTTCTCCTATTACTGCAAAGTCAACATCCTTGAAACTTTTTGTTACTAGGTAGAGGATGTCTTTACGGCGGACCTCTGAAGTTATTTCTTTATTTATAGTAATCCCGCTAAGTATTTGAGGTTGAATCAGTGCCTGTCTGGATTTCAATGTTTGTGCCATCTTAATGTCATATGACTTGCTAATCTGCATTTGTTTTCTTAACCTCATGATTTTTTTCATTAATTGGAAATATGGGACGTGCTATTACAAAACGTAAATACTTTCTTTCTAATTGTTGATTTCAGGTGAAGAATATCCCAGTGATGGGACCGCATATATTTTTGGCAAAGATATAAGATCTAACCCGAAGGCTGCTCGTCAGCATGTATGCCATGGTGTTCTGTTAGTGTACTAATAATATGAAAATAATGTCTTGATATATTTAACTTGTAATTGTTCCCATGTTAGATTGGGTATTGTCCTCAATTTGATGCTCTGCTCGAGTTTGTTACTCCCCGGGAACACCTTGAACTCTATGCCAGAATAAAAGGGGTTCCAGATTACGAGCTTGAAAATGTAAGTGACCCTTGAACACTATTGTTCTCTTCGATATTTCCCATTTATAAATTATTTAGTCTGAATCATGAAATTGATTTATAGTGTGTTGCTACCCCCTATGAATAGTATCCTCCCCTCTCTATCACATGATTTTTGAATTTAAAATTCATGCATTGATAGAGAGAGGTGGTCACTAACTCCAGCTCTTTATCCATCCTCACCTTCATTTTCTTGTGGAATTTTATATGGATTACTATTTTAGTGAGTTCTGAAAGGCTTCTGCTACAAAGACCAGCCTTCCTGGTTGTTATTGAAACATATACAAAGATGACCAATTTATTTTAGGCAGTAAATTAATGATCATCTATTTTAGGCAGAAAATAAACTAATTAGAGACCATATAATCACTACTCTATTTGATATATTCTATATCATACATATTCCAACACGTCAAACAGTGTTTTGGGTTTCCCAAGAAAACTGCACTTGCTGCACTTTACGACTGATTCAATATTATGTGATGGTTGATGGCTGTCATGAATGCAGGTTGTCATGGACAAGTTAGTTGAATTTGACTTGTTGAAGCATGCGGATAAGCCATCATATGCATTAAGTGGAGGAAACAAACGGAAATTATCAGTTGCAATTGCGATGATTGGGGATCCTCCTGTTGTCATTCTTGATGAGCCATCTACTGGTATTAACATCTGTTTGTTTTTCTTTCCTTTCAATATTGTTAAATACTGAAGTTCTCACCACTCCTGATTTGCACAAAATTTGGTTCATTCACAAAGGCTATTTTGTCTTGGTTGAAAATATTGATCTACCAAAGCGTTGCTTCCTAATTTGACTACAGAGTGATTTGTTCATGCAAAGTATGTGAAAAATTGGTTTAATGTAAATCTGTTTAAGCCTAGACCGCATGATGAATAGTTATAGAAATAGCTATCTTTTTTGCTCGGAACAAAAAAAGAGAAATAGTAATCTTTGGGCAGATCTGTGAAATATATAATGTGAATGAAACACAAACAGACTGATGCTAGAGGGAGTAGGACAGGTTTGTGCATGTCTGCATGAGAGAGAGAGAGAGAGAGTGTGTGTGTACGGAGATATAAGAGCGAGATTCTTATATCAAGAACCTTTCATTTCACTCCTTTGATCCATACACTGAACCTTTTCTTTCTATTATCTAACTTGCTACTCTATAAAACATTATTATATGCTTTGTAGACATGAAAGCTCCATAATCATTGTTGTAAATGTACTGTAGGAATGGATCCCATTGCCAAAAGATTCATGTGGGAAGTTCTATCTCGTTTATCAACCAGAAGAGGAAAGACAGCTCTTTTGCTTACTACCCACAGCATGAATGAAGCTCAAGCTCTATGCACCAGGATTGGTATAATGGTAATTTTCTACAGATGAACCTCTCCAAATGAAGCAGGAGGATTATTTCTTAATTCTCTTGACATTTATACGTTTGTTTAGGTTGGAGGCAAGCTCAGATGCATTGGGAGTCCTCAGCATCTGAAAAACAGATTTGGCAATCATCTAGAACTAGAGGTATATTTTACAGTTAAATAGTTCTATGAAACCTGTTCATTATTTCAGTTGACCTCTCTTATTATCAGGTTAAACCTACTGAAGTAAGCTCTATGGACTTAAATGCGATGTGCCAAACAATTCAAGAGAAGTTCTTTCACATTCCTTCTCCTGCACGAAGTATACTAAACGACATTGAAGGCTGCATAGGAGGTGCCGACTGCAGTGCAGCTGAATCAGTGGCGGAGATCAGCTTATCCAATGAGATGATAATAACAATTGGGCAATGGCTTGGAAATGAAGAAAGAGTGCAAACACTGGTATCAGCAAATAGAGATTCTTATGGTGTTTTTGGTGAACAGTTGTCAGAGCAGTTGCTTCGCGATGGTATGGGGAACCCGTGTCCAATTAATTTGTTTTTATCTTGTTTCGTTTAGTGCTAGAGGTGTTCCAGATACATACTTGAGATCCATATTGATACTCAAAATATTGAATTCATAATTTAATACACCTTCTCTCACAATATCTTATCATTGTATCTGTCTCTCGTATCAGGAGGCATCCAACTGCCAGTATTTTCAGAGTGGTGGTTAACTAAGGAAAAATTTTCAGCAATTGATTCATTCATTCAATCCTCCTTTCCTGGCTCGACATACCAAGGTTGTGATGGTTTAAGCGTCAAATACCAGGTAAAAAACCTCTCTAGAACTCGTACGTCTTTCTCCTGCTTGACATTTGATGATGTGATTCTCATTTCTGAAAATTAATAATCTGAGAATCATACAACTGCTTATCTTTATCGTGCCTGATCTCAAATTCATACTAACTGATTTAATATCTGTCAGCTTCCGTACTATGAAGATCTCTCTCTTGCTGATGTTTTCGGACACATGGAAAGAAACAGGCAAGAAAACTTTTACAGCTACAGTGCACTTGCCCGTTTCATTTGTTCATATCTACTGATCCGGTTATTTTCCTTCTGCAGAAACATGCTTGGGATATCTGAGTACAGCATCAGTCAATCCACGCTCGAAACTATATTCAACCATTTTGCAACTAATCCATGAGGTGAGCCATCACAATTTGTGTCCACACACTTTTTCTGTGTATAACAGGGCTTGCTTTTTTTTTTTTTGAGAAAGGTCTGCAATACTAAACCGTAGGGCGTAGGTTGTAAATAGTGCATTTTTACATAACTCCAATGCAGATTTTCATTTGAACTTTGCCCAATCCTTTTCTGCTCCTCTTCTTTTGAGGTGTCATACAGTTGAGTTATCTGCTGTAGATGCTAGTTTCTCCAAATTATGGATTGCAATTCTAATTGCATGTGTTTATTCACCATCATAGCGGTAATTCATACTATTTAACTGTGAAAATGATTGGATTAACTATGTACATGTTTTTTAACGGTGTTCTAGTGTTAATATGCTATGGTGGCTTATATAAATGTGAAGGGATGCGTTTGAAGGGAAAATTCTATCTTATCTTAGAGGGTAAAATATGTGTTACATTTATGTTATCATGTATGATGAAATTTTATGTTCTATATAATCAGATGGAGTCTACCATGTGGTGTTGTTTTTTCTTTTAATTTCTTAAATTAGGGTACACAATTTAAACGGGAGGAGAATGTTTTTAAACTTTTTGATATTACTTAGAACCTATAAAATAGTTGATCACAAAATACCGAAAATGGGGAAAGAGTCTACAAAATGGTCATTGTTTAGGTCGTCAATTTTCAACCTTTTTTTTCGTCAAATAAATATGATTATTGCTTTTACCTATATTGCTGTCGTTCAATCTTTAGATTTTCTCAAAAAATATACATGTACATGTGTTTAATTTCACCTGTTCAGTACCGTATGAAACAATTCGGTTCTGAAGTAATTTATATCCTAATATTATTTAATTAAAGCACTAAATAACGATTGGGATTTTCACAAATGAAATTATCTAATTGATTCTTCTAAATAAAACTGATCAAAATATGTTAATGTTAAAATAGTTGTGTTTGGTATGATTTGAAATATTGATCTGATAAATAATTCAATTTGATATAAAAATATATTCTACACCAAATATCACACGGCAATTTTTCCCTAACGAATTTTTGCCCAGGTGTTGATCCACCACGAACCAACTAGTCTGTCACAAGTTTCCCATGAACTTGTTACATACCACCGTAGTATATATTTTTTTAAGTATTTAGCGGAAAATATTCAAGAGACAAGCACTAAGCAAGTATGTCAAACACTTTTTATTAATATTCCCAAAATATTACAAAGTAGCACTTTTTCATGCCTAATATATATAAAATTTGTTTAAATCGTGTTGGCTCAACCAAAGTGTCTCGCCCAACACTTATAATATACTCTCCCGTCAAGGATGAGTGTCTCTCACAAGTATGACCTTTTACACCCCAGGCCGTAAATACTTGTGCAATAAACACTTGTCCTTGAGGGGAGAAAATATTTTAAGCATTGGGTGAGATACTTTGATCGAGCAACCACGATGTAAATAAGTTTGTGTATATTAGGCATGAGCAAGTGCTCCTTTGTAATATTTTGGTAATATTAATAACGAGTGTTTGCCATACTTGCTTGGTGCTTGTCCTTTAAGTATTTTCTACTGTATACTATACACAACGGTGGTGCGCTTAAAAAATGTAGCAAGTTCATGGGGAACTTGTGAGAGGCTGGTTGGTTCGTGGTGGATCAACGCCGCACATGGGCATTAGGGAAAAATTGCCGTGTGACATAATTATGAAGAATTGAAGTTAGGGGCGAGAGAGAGAGGAAGAAATAAATAGATTTACAAGGTGTGGTTGAAAACAATTTAGACTTCGATCTTTATTTCAATTTTTTTTCATTAATGTAAATGCATATATCGTCATGGAAGTTTGAACTTATATTTTTTTTTATCATATGTGTTTTCATTATTACACTCTAAACAAGGGGCCTTCGATCTTTATATCAATACAATTAGTATAACACTCACACAATGCGCGTGAATTATGTTTATTATAATTAATTGATTGTGGGTTTTAGGATTATTGATTGATTTGAATTCATATAAGAATCATAACAAATAAATATATAAAATTTACAAAATTTATATGTATTGATATTTTTAGCTGATCATTTTAAGTTCTTTAATTGATTTTAATTTAAATTAATTAATACATAAATTAAGTAACGTAATGTTTCATTTTTATATATATTTATAAATATCATCGACAATAAGATTCGAATTTTTGTGTTATTATTTTTTATGTAATTTAATATTATTTCTTGTGGATAATTCTTTCAAAATAATTCCCTTAAAATATCTATAGCAAAAAAATGAATTATTCAAAGAATTATATTTAGTAGAGATTTGAAATTGATTTGGTTAATATGTCTTGGGATATTATAAAGAAATCAATTGGAGTCTCTTAATTAATATTTTAAGTTGGTTGATTTATATTGATTAATTAATTTATTAAAAAAATTACACTTTTAAATTTTACACGAAATTAGATTTTAATCTATCCGATTTTCATAATATGTCCAATTTAGTTGTTGAAATAAATTGAAATTCTAAAAAAATAAATAAAAGATTTATATATTTATATTTTTTAAACTAAAATTAATTATAGTTTATATATTAAGAAAATATATTAAACTAAAATAAATTGTAATAAAATGTTTTGCTAATTACTACAAAAAATAATTTAATTTGAGAATTTTTCTCAAATATATAACAATATATAATAAAGTAATATAATATCATACAATTATAATGTTATTATATAAGGAATCATTCAATTCATAATTATTTAACTAAAAGTCTATTTAATGAATCATTAATGCAACTAAAACTTACCATATTTTGTTTTAATATATACTAGTATAACACTGCGTGAAGATTTTATTTAATTAGAATTGAAATAGTTTTTTAGATATTTATTTTTAATTATTAATTTTAATGTTTTATTTGACAAATAAAATAAAATTTTCTATAAAACTTTGCAATTATTATTGGTTTAATTATTAAATAATCATGTTAATCTTTGATATTTATGAGTTGACGTTGGTCCCGAAATCAGAGAATATATGGTGCAGCGGAAGTAAAGTTGAATTGCATTGGTTATCTGAAACTGACTGGAACTTAGTTTGAGTTTATCAAAAAGTAAGTTTAACTCAAGGTATAATTAAGTAAATCTCAGGGATATACACTTCAATACTTAGACAAGTATTGAATGTTTCAAAGTAAGTTTGAAAACTTAAGAATGCAAAAACTTAAAGAAAACACGTAAATGACTTAGAATATTTATAGTGGTTCGGACTTAAAATTCTACACCCACTCTTCCAAACTCAATCGGGAATCTACTAAGTATCAATTTTACAAGCCTCCTTTGGTCAGCCCATCGAAAATCTCTGTCCTCTGGTCTGCTGACGTCACTCGCCTAGGAACTCCTTGAAAGCTGGCACTTCTTCAGGTCGAAGTGAGGACGCACCCAGTAACCTTCTTCCTGGTAAGTTGGATGTTTCCTCGTGCTTCCCAGAATACAGTTTGGTTGGCAAATACCCATAATAATCAATATCCCATAATAGGATATTAACTGCTATGAATATAACTTAGAAAGTTATATTCACCAAGGAATAAATTCAGCTTTAAGCTTTAGATTCGTACGTTAAAACGCTAGCACAGGAAGAATAACTTGAGTTTGAAACTCAAGTCTCGTTTTATGCACACGAAAATTCAGAGAGAATGAATGGAAAGTTGAGAAGAGTGCCGACTTAGCTTTTCAAGTGATTCAGGTGTGTTCTTCGTCCGAAGTGCTAGGCTATTTACAGTTTTTAAGGGGACAATTTGAATTTCCACCCGTTAAACACATAAATCATGTCGTTAGATACATGGAAAATGTCGTCCAATCATATCCCATACTTTGGTATGCTCTGTCACCTGCTTTATGCTTTTTGTCAGTGTACTTTCCACCAACTTTGTGTCAGACTAAGTTTCAGTCCGATGAATCCAAGTATGAGACATCCTCGTATTGACTTATTGACTAAGCACTGAAGTGCTTTTAAGTCTGACTTCGAATACTTGTGTTTCGCGTTCTTTTTAACCTCTAGACTGACATTCCAAAGTCAGTGTAGGCTTTCTCCATATTGACATTCCAAAATCAGTATATGCCACATCCATACTTAGTGAAACTCAGTTTCCAAAACTTAGTTTCCAGAAAACTGAGTTTCTGGCCTTTCTATGTTTTGAGCACGAAACACCTCTCTTCATATCTCGAGCTTTATCTTCTTGAATGTCTTCATCAGGAACTAAGTTTTTGATCTATTACAACTCGAACAATCCTATACATGGATTACAAATGATAACTCTAGAAACTTAGTACTAAAGTAAGTTTTGACATATCAAAACATCAAATTAAAGGGTGAACTGAAACTCAGTTCCTAACAGCTGATAATAAAAAAAAAATAATAATTAAGAAAAGATTAATTTAATTGATTTATACTTGAATGTTACATATTATGATTTTTATCTATTATTTCCATAATTAATAAGGAATTATGCATTTCATCAAAACATCCTTTATAATTATTTATGTTTAATTGATTTAGTTTATGATTAATCTCATTATTCGATTTCATAAAATTTATAAATCTAGTATAAGTTATTACCTAAATCAACATACTTTTTATTTGAGTTGTAATTACATGTTCATTTCTTTAAATAGTATTGTACAACTATAGAATGTTTTCATTTCATGATTAATTAACTAATTAGTTCAATTAATTACTAATTTGTTATCTGAAACTGACTCGAACTCAGTTTTAGTTTATCCAAAAGTAAGTTTAGCTGGATGTATAATTAAGTAAATTTCAGAGATATACACTTCAATACTTAGACAAGTAATGAATGTTTCAAAGTAAGTTTGGAACTTAAGAATGCAGAAACTTAAAGATTGCACATAAATGATTCAAGATATTTATAGTGGTTTGCACTTAAAATCCTACGTCCACTCTTCCAAACTTAATCGCGAATCTACTAAGTATCAATTTTACAAGCCTCATTTCGATCTATGGACAGCCCGTTGGAAACCTTTGTCCTCCGGTTTGCTGATGTCACTCACCTAGGAACTCCTTGAAAGCTGGCACTTCTTCAGGTCGAAGTGAGGACGCACCCCGTAACCTTCTTCCTGTTAAGTTGGATGTTTCCTTGTTCTTCCCAGAATACACTTTGGTTAGCAAATGCCCGTAATAATCAATATCCAAGAATACAATATTTGACTGCTATGAATATAACTTAGAAAGTTATATTCACCAAGGAATAGCTTCAGCTTTAAGCTTTAGCCTCGTGCTTTAAAACACTAGCACAGAAATAATAACTTGAGTTGGAAACCTAAGTCTCGTGTTAAGCCCACAGAAATTCAGAGAGAATGAATGTAAAGTTGAGTAGAGTGTCCATTTAGTTTTCAAGAGATTTAGGTGTGTTCTTCGTCCGAAGTGCTGGGATATTTATAGTCCTTAAGGGGAAAATTTGAATTTCCACCCGTTAGACACATAAATTATGTCGTTAGACACATGGAAAATTTCATCCAATCATAGCTCATACTTTGGTCTGCTCTGCTCTGTCGTCTGCTTTATGCTTTTGGCAGTGTACTTTCCACCAACTTTGCGTCAGACTAAGTTTCAGTCCGACGAATCCAAGTATGAGACATCCTCGTACTGACTTATTGACTAAGCATTTAAGTGCTTTTAAGTCTAACTTCGAACACTTGTGTTTTACGTGATTTTGAACCTCTATACTGACATTCCAAAGTCAATATAGGCTTTCTCCATACTGATATTCCAAAATCAGCATAGGCCACATCCATACTTAGTGAAACTCAGTTTCCAAAACTTAGTTTCCAGAAAATTGAGTTTTGGACTTACTAAGTTTTGAGCACGAAACACCTCTCTTCATATCTCTAGCTTTATCTTCTTGAATGTCTTCATCAGGAACTAAGTTTCTTATCTATTACAACTCGAACAATCCTATACAAGGATTACAAATGATAACTCTAGAAACTTAGTACTAAAGTAAGTTTTGACATATCAAAACATCAAATTAAAGGGTGAACTGAAACTCAGTTCCTAACAATTGATAATAAAAAAATAATAATTAAGAAAAGATTAATTTAATTGATTTATACTTGAATGTTACTTATTATGATTTTTATCTATTATTTCCATAATTAATAAGGAATTATGCATTTAATCAAAAGATCCTTTATAATTATTTATGTTTTAATTGATTTAGTTTATGATTAATCTCATTATTCAATTTCATAAAATTTATAAATCTAGTACAAGTTATTAACCAAATCAACATGCATTTTATTTGAGTTGTAATTACATGTTCATTTCTTTAAATATTCTTGTACAACTATAGAATGTTTTCATTTTATGATTAATTAACTAATTATTTCAATTAATAACTAATTTGTTATCTGAAACTGACTGGAACTTAGTTTTAGTTTATCCAAAAGTAAGTTTAGCTCAAGGTATAATTAAGTAAGTTTCAGAGATATACACTTCAATACTTAGACAAGTATTGAAGGTTTCAAAGTAAGTCTGAAAACTTAAGAATGCAGACACTTAAAGAAAGCACGTAAATGACTCAGGATAGTGGTTCAGACTTAAAATTGTACGTCCACTCTTCCAAACTCAATCGAAAATCTACTTAGTATCAATTTTACAAGCCTCACGTCGATCTATGGTCATCCCGTTAGAAACTTTCGTCCTCCGGTCTACTGACATCACTCGCCTAGGAACTTCTTGAAAGCTGGCACTTCTTCAGGTCGAAGTGAGGACGCACCCCGTAACCTTCTTCCTGGTTAGTTGGATGTTTCCTCGTTCTTCCCAGAATACAGTTTGGTTGGCAAATGCCCATAATAATCACTATCCCATAATAGGATGTTTGACTGCTATGAATATAACTTAGAAAGTTATATTCACCAAGGAATAACTTCAACTTTAAGTTTTAGCCTCATGCTTTAAAACACTAGCACATAAAGAATTACTTGAGTTGGAAACTCAAGTCTCGTGTTAAACACACGAAAATTCAGAGAGAATGAATAGAAAGTTGAGTAGAGTGTCCACTTAGCTTTTCAAGTGATTCAGGTGTGTTCTTCGTCCGAAATGCTGTGCTATTTATAGTCTTTAAGGGGACAATTTGAATTCCCACTCGTTAGACACATAAATAATGTCGTTAGACACATGGAAAATATCGTTCAATCATAGCACATAGTCTATGATTAATCTCATTATTCAATTTCATAAAATTTATAAATCTAGTACTCCCTCCGTCCCATCTGATTAGGTACTTTTCATTTCGGCACATGAATTTTGGAGTTAGTGTTTAGTAGTTAATTGTGGTCGGTAATAAAATTGGCAAACGTAATTAACTTCTGTAAAACTTAAACAAGTTAATAACTATTGTCAATCTTATTAACGACCACAATTAACTACTAAACACTAACTCCGAAATTCATGTGTTGAAATGAAAAGTACCTAATCAAACGGGACGGAGGGAGTATAAGTTATTACCCAAATCAACATATATTTTATTTGAGTTGTAATTCTATGTTCATTTCTTTAAATATTCTTGTACAATTATAGAATGTTTTTATTTTATGATAAATTAACTAATTAGTTCAATTAATAATTAATTAATGCAAAGAAGAATTTCCATTTATAGTGTGCAATATTGTTTTAATATATATAAAGATATAGATATGATGGATACTTACTTGAAATAATACATAACATTTAATTAATGTAATTAAATATAAATCTTATCATATACGCCTTGTTTAACTTAAATTGCCAGTTTTATATTGAAATTGTTGAACGAACTAATATTATACGATTTGAGGTTTCGAAATTGCTTTGATCAATCTGGTTAAATCAATTAAATTTATTCAGTTGTCAGTTTGGTTAATTTTGGTCAAACTATCTAACAGGCAACATTCATAACATAACACGGGCGCCACAAGCATATATTTTTTTTTATATAATATTTTTTAAAAAACAAAATAAAATTTTAAAATACAACCTTATGAGATATAGTTCAGTCCCTACGATCCAAAAAGTTTGTATTCGCCCCTAAGATATAACAGGTTTGACATGTGTTGGTCCCGAAATCAGAGTATAAATATGTGCAGCTTAAGGTTTGAATATGCAGCGGAAGCAATAATTAGCACACTTGCACTTCTTCAGATAAACTAAGGTTAGTCAGGTTAGTAGACTTAAGCTTAGGTCTGTTTTTGTTAAGTCAGTTTCATAGAATATACTCTTCAATACTTGGACAAGTATTGAATGTTTCAACAGTCACTTTGCAAAACTAAACAAGACAGAAATATAAATAAAGCAGTAAAGAACACACGATATTTATAGTGGTTCGGATCTAAATATCCTGCATCCACTCTTCAGACCCAAGGTCCGGATAATTCACTAAGTAAGTACAAGCCTACATACGTCATACGATCTATACACAACCCGTCGGCGCCTCCATCCTTCGGTCAGCTGTGGCACTTGCCTAGGAACTTCTTGCGGACTTAGTCTTCAGGTTCAAGTGAGGACGACACCCCGCAACCTTCTTTCCGGTGGTTGGATGTTTGCTGTTCTTCCCAGAACTCAGTTGGTTGGCGTACGCCCGTGTGAATCAGTATCCTAGAGTAGGAAACTGACTGCTATGAATATATCTTGGTGTTGAACTGTAGTCTCAATATCTAGCTCGAAAAGGAGTTCGCTAGTGGGTCTGAGACTAGTTCGGTAAAGTGGGTCGAGCCCGTGTAGGTCGAGGAACTCGATAAGCTATTCGAGATGGATAGATATGAAAAGATATGGTGTATATCTTGTTTCCATGTTGGAGAAGATTTATCCTTATCAGAATTAGATTTGGATAGGAATAAATCTATTAAAGATAGATTTAGGTTTAGATATATCTTACCATATCTAGGTTTTATATTCCTTATGTATCTAGGAATATCTCCCTATATATACCCCTGCTCCCCACCAATTGTAATTGTCCATTATTCTCATACTTTGTATTTTCTTCACCATAATAATATCATCAACGAGGAGGCTTGAAGAGTGGACGTATTGTGTCATTTATTTTATGTTAGTTATTTGTGTCTGCAATCGCTTCAATTCACAACAAATTGATGTGGTGAACATGGATAGGAAGGATTGTGATGGGTTCAGTCAAGTTCGAGGTGGAGTGCTTCACGGGATTAAATGATTTCGGTTTGTGGAAGTTGAAGATGCAAGCGTTGTTTGTGCAACAAATCTTGGACGGTGCCTTGAAGGGAGAGGCTGGGTTACCCGACACGATGACAAAGCAACATAAAAAAGATACACTGGCAAAGGCGCACAATGCGCTAATTCTGAGTCTCGGAGACACGATGTTGAGGAAGGTGTCAAAGGAGAAAATGACAGTGGAAGTATGGACCAAATTGGAATCTTTATATATGAAGAAGTCCCTGGTAAATCAGCTCTATCTTAAACAGTCGTTATATTTGTTTAAGATGCAAGAGGGAAGATAGATCAACGAGCAGCTCGACGAGTTCAATAAGTTGATCCTCAATTTGGCAAATATCGATGTGGCGATAGGGGATGAGGATCAGGCGTTGATGTTGTTCAGTGCGCTGCCAAAGAGTTATTCGAACTTCAAGGAAGCCTTAATGTACGAAAATGAGTCATTGACCATGGATGAGGTTCAATCTGCTCTAAGTTCGAAGGAGTTAAATGAGAAGAATGAAGAGCGAGAGAACACTCATGGAGAATACTTGGTGGATAGAGTGGCTCGAGGAAGACCGGAGATGAGGAATTTCAACAGGGGAAATTCAAGGTCGAGGTCGAGGCTAAAGCCAGGATCGCAGCCAAAGGTCAAGTGCTTTCTCTGCCAAAAGAAGGGACATATCAAAAGAGATTGTCCATAGAGGCAGACAAAGCAGGAGCAGAAGCAGCATGCGGATGTAGCTATTGCTGAGCAAGAATATGACTCTAGAGAGGCATTGGTGATTTCGAATGAGCGCTTGGAAAGGGAATGAATATTGGATTCAGGTTGTACATTCCACATGACACCTAATAAGTCATGGCTCGAAGGATTCGAGGAGCAGGAGAACTCGAGTGTTCTTCTGGGTAGCAATAAACCATACAAGGTGGTTGGAATGGGTTTGATGAGGATTAAGATGCACGATAATATAGAAAGGGTACTTCGAGGTGTAAGGTATGTTTCGGAGCTTGAGAAAAATTTAATCTCTTTAGGGATGCTCGACGAACTGGGTTACACAATCAAGATGGAATCTGGGACTTTGAAGATTTGCAAAGGATCCATGGTCTTGATGAAGGGAGCTCAAAAGAATGGTATTTACACTCTGGTGGGGAGCACGGTGATCGGGGAGGCTTCGATAGTGACAGTTGACAAGTCAGTACTGTGGCACAGGCGACTAGGTCATGTTAGTGAGAGGGGGCTGCAGGAGTTATCGAAGCAAAACCTGTTGCTCGGGGATAATATCAGAGAGTTGGATTTCTGTGAGAATTGCATCTATGGGAAATCTCACCGGGTAAAGTTTAGAGTAAGTCGACAGAAAGCTCGAGGAACTCTGGACTACATCCACTCAGATCTATGGGGACCTTCAAGGGTCAGTTCGAATGGAGGAGTGAAGTACTTCATGAGCCTCATTGATGATCACTCAAGGAAGGTGTGGGTTTACATCTTGAAGAATAAGAGTGATGCTTTAGAGACTATCAAGAAGTGGAAAGTGCTGATCGAAAATCAGACTGGATGGAAGGTGAAGAGGCTGCAAACTGATAATGGGCTTGAATTTCGCTTGAAGGAGTTCGAGAGGTACTGTTCGAAGCAGGGTATTGTAAGGCACAAGACAGTGGCGGGAACACCTCAGCATAATGAATTGGCGGAGAGGTACAATCGGACGTTGCTAAAGAGAATGAGGTGCATGCTGTTCAGTGCGAAGTTACCCTAGTCGTTCTGGGCAGAAGCAGTGACTACTGCAGCTTATTTGATCAACCGGTGCCCCTCGACTGCACTAGGTTTCAAGACACCAGAAGAAATATGGTTTGGTCATCCTCCGGATTTTAGCAACCTTAGAGCTTTTGGTTGCGTAGCTTATGCGAACATCAAAGAAGATAATCTTGGGAGGAGGGCTTTGAAATGCATATTCATTGGGTAACCCGAAGGTTTGAAGGGGTACAAGTTATGGTGTCTCAAACCGGATATAAGAAAGTGCATCATTAGTAGGGATGTGGTGTTCAAGGAGGAGCTGGAAGGAGATCTGGATAACGGGGCCGAGGAACAGGAAAATATTCTTGAGAAACAAGGTGGTGCTTTGGAGGAACAGTCTGACAAGGTCGAACGAAATAGATCAATTGCTGAGATTGAGGTGGAGCCACAAGTGGGTCGAAGAGTGCACCTCAGGTGGATGGCGAGATCGAGGTGGTTCGAGGGTCCGGTGTGCTCCAAGATTATAATCTCACGAGAGACAAGGAACAAAGGCAGATAAGACCTCCCACTTGTTTCGGATATGCTGATGTCATAGCTTATGCCTTTGTTATGGCGGAAGAGGTAGAGTTAGATGATACCGAGCCGAAGAGCTATACCGAGGCCATAACTTGTAAGGAGAGGCTCAAATGGCTCGATGCCATGAAAGAGGAGATGGACTCCTTGAAAAAGAATAACACATAGGAGTTGGTGGATAAGCCCGGGGAGAAGCAATCGATAGTTAGCTATAAGTGGATCTTCAAGAAGAAACAAGAGGTTTCTGGGGTTAGATTCAAGGCTAGACTAGTTGCTCAAGGCTTCACGCAACGGGAAGGTGTGTTTTATGGCTAGATGTTTGCGTCGGTGGTGAAACAAAGGTCAATAAGGCTGATCTTGTCACTAGTTGCTCGGTACAACATGGAGTTGGAGCAACTGGATGTGAAGACCACATTTCTATATGGAGAGCTAGAGGAAAGGATCCTTATGACGCGACCCGAGGGCTTCGAGGAAGCTGGTAGAGGGGAGAAGGTGTGCCTTCTGAAGAAGTCATTGTATGGATTAAAACAGTCTCCAAGGCAGTGGAATAGGCAGTTCGACAAGTTTATGGTTCAACAAGACTTTATTCGATGCAAACATGATCCATGTGTTTATTTTCGAGGTGAAAATATGAAGACTCGAATTTATCTACTGTTGTATGTAGATGATATACTGATAGGGAGTCGAGATAAGCAAGGGATAGCCAAACCGAAGGAAGCTCTGAGTCAGGAGTTCGAGATAAAGGATCTCGGTTGTGCTCGAAGGATCCTGGGTATGGAAATAGTTTGAGACATGGCTCGAAGAAACTCACGTTATCTCAAAAAGGATACTTGACGAAAGTTCTTGAGAAGCATGGAATGAAGGATGTAAAGCCTGTGCTCACTCCATTAGCAACTCATTTCAAGTTGAGTGCTACTGGGAAACTCGACGGGGAGGAACGAGAGCTTATGAGAGGTGTTCCTTATGCAAGCATTTTTGGTTTGTTGATGTATGCTATGGTCTGTACGAGACCGGATCTTGCTTATGCTCTCATCATGGTTAGTAGGTTCATGGCCGAACCTAGGAAAGATCACTGGACAACTCTAAAGTGGGTCCTTAGGTATGTTCGAGGAACAATTGTGAAGAGTCTAGTCTTTGAGGATGGTTCGAGCTCAAGGCTCCCAGTCGAAGGGTTCGTAGACTCGGATTATATAGGATTTATGGATACGAGGAAGTTGTTGATGGGTTTTGTGTTCACATCGTATGGAACGACGATTAGATGGAGAGCAAGTCTGCAGAGGGTAGTTGCCTTATCTTCGACAGAGGCGGAGTACATTGCCTTGACTGAAGCAATTAAGGAAGGTCTGTGGTTGCTTTGATTCATGAATAAACTGGGGATTGATCAAGGAAAGATGAAGGTTTCCCGTGATAATCAAGGTGCTTTACAACTGGCAAATAATGATGTTCATCATGAGAGAACTAAGCACATCGATGTGAAGTTCCATTTTATTAGAGATGTGGTTGCAGCCGGAGAGGTCGAGCTGCACAAGGTCAATACTCTCGATAATCATGCAGATATGATTATGAAGCCAGTTCCAAGTACTAAGTTTGAGTACTGTCTGGAACTGATCAAACTGTTGAAGTCGAACTGAAGAGGAGGTGCCAAGCCGAGGTGATATTGAGCCTAAGGTGGAGAATTGTTGAAGTGTAGTCTCAATATCTAGCTCGGAAAGGGATTCGCTAGTGGGTCTGAGACTAGTTCGGTAAAGTGGGTCGAGCCCGTGTAGGTCGAGGAACTCGATAAGCTATTCGAGATGGATATATATGAAAAGATATGGTGTATATCTTATTTTCTTGTTGGACAAGATTTATCCTTATCAGAATCAGATTTGGATAGGAATAAATCTATTAAAGATAGATTTATGTTTAGATATATCTTACCATATCTGGGTTTTATATTCCTTGTGTATCTAGGAATATCTCCCTATATATACCCCTGCTCCCTACCAATTGTAATTGTCCATTATTGTCATACTTTGTATTTTATTCACCATAATAATATCATCACCGAGGAGGCTTCAAGAGTGGATGTAGAGCATAGCTCGAACCACTATAATTCTTTGTGTCATTTATTTTCTGTTAGTTATTTGTGTCTGCAATCGCTTCAATTCACAACACTTGGAAATATATATTCACCAAAGAAAAGCTTCAGCCTCGTGCTAGGAGAAGATAGCACAGAGTAATAACTTTAGTTAGAGACTCAAGTCTCGTGCTAAGAAACATGGAAGCTCAGAGAGTTTGAGCAGAGAGATGGCTTAGCAGAACGCTCTTTTTAGAGTGAGAATTAATCTATTTGGTTCTGTCGTTCGATTTATTAACCTGTTTAAGGTTGATGTTCGGTCCTATTTATAAAGGACTTCCTCCGGCATTTTGAATTTCTGCTCGTTAGACACATAAATCCAGTCGTTAGACTCATGAAAGATATTGTACAATTGTAGTCCATGCTGTAGGTCTGCTTCTGCTACATTAGTGTACTATACACTAACTTTATTTCAGACTAAGTTTCAATCCGAGGGATCCAAGTTTGGATAACCTCGTACTGACTTTAACTTGGGCATGGATATGCCTAAGTCTGACCGAGCTTCGATATCTTACGAATAGCTCGTGCTTTAAAGATAGAGGCTCTTATACTGACTTCCCAAGGTCAGTATAGCTAGCCCTCATACTGACTTCCCATAGTCAGTATGGTTGACCCTCATAGTGACTGTCCACATTCAGTGTGAAAAACGCCCTCATACTGATTTCTCCTGAACAATATGGTAAACCCTCACACTGACTTCTCCTAGTCAGTACGGGGAAGCCCTCATACTGATTTCTCCTGGTCAATATGGAAGACCCTATACTGAGTGCCCCAACTCAGTTTTGGTCAAGATTATACTTGGTGGAAACCAAGTTTCAAGGCGTGCAGTTTGTCAATTCTCGAGCATTCTCCTTTGCCGGTCTTCAGCCTAAGTTCTATTACAACTCGATCGATCCTATACAAGAATTACAGTTTAGAGCTCTAGAAACTGAAAAACTGACTAAGATGACTTACAATCTTTGAGCCACAAAAACATAAAAAGTAAGGAAGAACTTCTCTAACAAAAATCCTAACAACATGTAAATTAGGGTAGGCATAATGGGTGGCAAATATAGAATTTTTTTTTCGTTTTCCTTTTTATATAAATTATTGAACAAATCGACAATTTTGCTGCAGACAATCTGATTCATATTAGACTCATATTATTTTTTCTTTTACAACACCAGATTATTACGAAATGGCAAAATCTTATACAAGATAGTCTTACGGATTTTATTAATTTTTTAAATGAATTTAATCAATTGATTCTCATTCCGATACTATAAGAATTGACAAATTTAATGAGAAAGGACCAATTCGTGGTGAAAATGGAGTGATTCGTAGCAAAAAGCGACCAATTATTATTTTAATAATCAATCAACTTTTAATAAGAAATAGAAATCGATTAAATTTTGTATTTTTTGCAACTAAGAATTGGTTGATTTTCAATCTGTCACTGGATATATACTTATCGATGAATTTGAGGAAAAGTTTAATTTGGTGGTTGGATCTAATTTATTCTAGATTTTGACTTTCAAAGTTTTGTTTTACACACACGTGATGAACATTCTCTAGCTCAATTATATTTCTTCCTTTTCTTACACATCATTTTCCATTTCAACCCCAAAGTCAATTTCTATGTTCACATAGAATTACTAAAATCTTGCTGTCCTTTAAAGTTATTGACTTTAAATAATGATGTTATGTGATCAATTCATTTTTAAATGAACATAATAATTCAATGACCCACTTCTAGAAAAACTCATAACAGATTGAAATACGAAATGTTGAGAGCCATCGCAAGATTAATTTCTATGAAATACATGTACAATTATGATAAATTAAGCTTAGTATAGCTTTTCTCATACCATATTTTTGCAAAAAAATTGACACAATTAATTTGGGAAGATTATTATCACCCAAATTAATTGAATTTGAAACCATCAATTATTTGCATGAATGAGGAATCCAGCAATTCCATGAGCCCTCTTTCTCTTCTTCTCCATCTCTCCCAACCTCACTCCAAAAAGCTTCGGCCCGCTGTGCGCGGCCACCAAATCAAGAAGCTCCTTGCATTTCTTCTTCATGACGGCCAGCTCCGAGTTCAAGACTCCGTTTTCTTGTTTCAGCCTCTTGTTCTCATCAATTAGGGTTGTGGACGACGATAGTTGCTCGTCGTTTTCCGGTGCTTGTACATTCGGCTGTGCCTTGTTGGACCATGCCTTTCTCCGGCGGATCTCGCACAGTTGATCCCTCTCACCCTTTCGGAACATCTCGTTGCTGAACTCCCATCGGTTGCTCGCAATTTTCCGAAAACCCTATAAATTATATTACCACAAATTAACACATTCTCCAATTTTATAATATGAATATTATAAATATACACCTGATCAGATACATAAATCATCTATTCTATGATTTAGATTATGATAGGCCATCACAAAACCACATGCATCTTTGAATGATGGATATACAACCACCATCAATATATATAATGCTTAATTTCCCTTTCCTTCTAATTATATTACGTTCTAATTCGTGATTATTAATCCTAATTAATCAACTCACACACATCTTTATCATCACTCAATTCCAAAGAGGATTAATTTTTCATATAATTAACAATACTGAATTTGAGAAAAAAAAAATTAAAATGATTAGATAAAATAATATTAAACGGAAAAAGAAAAAGAAAAGGAGGGGCTTACATAAGTGTTGAGCTGCCTAACAAAGCTGGAGAAATTGCTGTGTTTGAAGAGGGTGGGAAGCAAGTCTCTGGCGAACTCCGCTGGCTGCCACACCACAAACGCCGTGCCGCCGTCGTTCCACGAGATGACCTCGTCCGTCGCCACATCCTCCACCAGCATGTACGTCTTCAGCAGAAACTGCGGCGGCGACGCCTTCCTCACGTATTCCACCAACCCCCGCTCTCTCTCTCCGGCCTCCATACAACGATTGATTAACACGTTCTACTTAATATTGCTAATAATTTATGTATGTATCTATGTGTGTACGTTATAGTTACAATTACTTAAATGAATTGATCCTTGTTTCTAGAGAGAGAGAG
>JAPKLW010000025.1:478518-506813 GCA_026898455.1 Plectranthus barbatus | reverse complement strand
ATAATAATAATAATAATAATAATAATAATAATAATAATAATCATTAGAGGCAAACTCTCACATGAGATGGTCTTATCATTTTTATTGTGAGACAAATTTAATGATGTATTTAATTTATTGAAATGATGTATTTCTTTATTGTAAATGTTGTATTTCTTTGTTGCAAATAATGTAATTTTTTGCACATAAAAAATAATATATTAAAATATAAAATAAAATATTTAACATATTGAAATGATGTATTAAAATCTGTTTTACAATAAAAAATGGTGAGACCGTCTCGCAAGAGAGACCAACTCATAATCAATTTCATAATGGGAATTAAGCTTTTTAATTAGTTGGGAATTACCGCACCAATAATTATTAATTTGACTATGTCCATCTAATAAAATGTCTCCATATACGTTTTTCCAGTTGCATGAGGTGACATGTTTGAGAAATTGACCCAAGAATCATATATTCATCCCACCATCATTTGCATTCAATTATTCTTCTCAAAATAAATTACGAATACTAAGGCCGACAGTCTTACTATCTTCCGTTTTTTATCCTACTCATACATTAAGATAAGACGCGGGAATTAATCATCTGTTGGTCTCCGATCAGAGTATTAAGATATGAAGCGGAAGTATTAATAATGTTTTGCACTTATCTTGTTAAGGTCATGACTTAGCAAGTGTTTATCAAGTGTGTTTAAGCTTGAGTATTCAACTTGATTGATTACAAGGTCAGACTTGATCTCTAACGTTGAGCAGCTCCTCCGTCTGGTCAGCGCGCACCTTCAAGCACCTCGGTCTTCAATCTTCACCTTATCGCTCCTTAGAGTGAGGACAAACCTCCCTTCTCCTTGGACGTCGACTCTTGGAAGTTTTATAGTTCTTCCTAGAACCTTTCCCTGTGTTTGGCAGTTGCCCGTAATAATCACGCTTGAACAACAAGGTGACTGCTAGATTCTTTCTAGGTTAGAAAGAATCCCAAGATTAACCTTAGAAGTATCACTTCAGAGGTCTCGAGCTTCAAATATGAAAACTTGTGAAAAGCTTCAATCAAGTACAAGCAACATTTATCAGATTATAAATTTTTGCTTCAAGTAAATGGCTTTCAAATCATTTATCAGATAATCATATAGCACATTCACACATAATTATCAAGCAACATGCAGGAACATATCACACACATCCAACATTCCACGCAGTTTTCTGATTACACTGAGTGTGTAATTTAAGTTAAATCAATTAATTCAGCGTTGGACAATGAGATGTTGTCTTCAACCAAGGTTAGTTTCCATTAAAAAATCTTGTCGTGAGGTACACGAAACACATGCCCAAATTAAAAAAACTAACTGTTTCAACGCTAGAAGACTTATAAGGTTTAGAAGAGTTACTTATTGGTCGTCGTAGAGTCTGAATCAGCAGCATTTTTTGCCCTTAAGGAGCTGGCGGTGGTCTTCTACACTTTCCTGAGGGTCTCGAGCGTTACCTTCATGAAGTTGTTCACTACAACTTCTCTCTCTTCTCTTCTGATTCTTTCTTTCTCCTCGATCCTTCTTCGCTCCTCTCTTTCTTCTTCTTCTTGTTACCTTCTCAAGTCTTCTTCCATTTTTCTTCTTGTTTCGAGGCACCGAATTCTTTCTTCTTATTCCTTCAGTCGCTCTGCTTCATCTGCTAGTCTCTTCTCTTCTCCCTCTTTGATCGCAACAAAAAGGCCGGTGAAAAAGGTCTCAAAGTTGTCCTGCAGAGTGGTGTGCAACTCCTCATTTGCCTCGATCACTTGGTTTCTTACTTCGGCTTGCACGAGCAGCACTATTTGCTCCCCAATGCTTCTTCCTACCATCGTATAGATGAATTGCTGGAGGTCCCTCTGATAAGTGCTGGAGCTCAGGGGCTCAATTTTCAGGATTGGGCATTTCTCCGATAGCATGATTTGATTATGAGAGGTAGGTATGGTGGCAGTGGTAGCCAGTGCTTGAGATGAAGTGGGAGGTGGATCAACATCTGCTGCTGTGGCAAGTTCATTGTCCTGAACTCTTTCTTCTTCACCATGAACTGGAGAAGGAGGCCCAAAGCTATCCATTCTAGATAGAATATTTGCCAATTGAGTGAGTATGCGCTCCTTAAACTCAAACATCTTCCTCCGATCTTCTTCTCTCTTACATGCGTCTTCCTCTTCTGCTAACTTTGCTTGCAGCTCAGCAGCTGCGACCATCTATCACCTTGTTGTTGGTGATTTGAAGTGCCGAGTGAACGGTGGTGAGTCTTCAACAGCGTACTTGGATGGTGGCAACGAACGATCTCCTGTGAGTGCTCTGTGCACCTTAATCTTCTGCAATCTGGCAGCGACTTGCTTTTCTGTGTACCGCCTTTTGGGTGTCTGATCCATCCAATCATCTGCCCATTCCTCTTCACTTCACCAGAAGTTGAGACCCATCCTTGCCATCATGATTGCGCGGTCTTCATAATGTAGTTCATGAGTGGCATAGTCGAAAAACCTCCACCTCTAGAACTCTGTTTTCAGCCATTCAAGATCAAAAGATCCGTCCATTAATTCCGCAGGATATGTGTTCTCGAACTCAGCAATAACTTGAGCTTCAATAAAGACACAAATGTCTTTAGCCCAAGAGATGAGATCATCATTCTTCTCGTCCACCACGGTGATAGGAGGACACCACTTAGCAATCCTTTTTGCTTTAAACTTCCTGTCAGGTGGCCCTTCCATGGGCACTCTTAACATTTCTCCTCTAAAGATAGATTCACCATCTGCAAGCCTCAGATTCCCCGTGGCAAATCCTGTGTTTCCTGCATTCTCCTCATCATCAGTACTAGGGATGGCACTGAATGATATACTGTAGGATTTGAGTCTACAATAGACAACGTGAGTTGTCATTTATTTCTTTAGCCGTTTGGATCGTTCTAGGGTATCAAAACAAATCAGATATAATAAACCCTATGCATGCTCCTAATATTTAAATTACAAAGGATGGATCTAAGGAATACATGAACTCCAACGACTGATCTACAGATCTAGATCGGAGACAATGACGAAGGAGTAGATCTGGATGTGGGATCGATCCAAGCTATCTTGTTCCAAAAGATCTGATCTTCTGATATGTTCCCTGGCTCCTCGGAAATCTGGTGAAGATACACTACCGAGTTGAATCAGAGATCCGGAGGAATCGATCACTTCCTCCCAATGAAACGGCCGTCGTCCCTCTCTCTCTTCTCACATAGTTGTGTGTATTGTGTGTGTAGATCTGATAGAGAGGGGGCTTTTATAGTGATAGGGTTTGCAAAACCCTAACCCTAATGGGCTCTGAGCATCATGTGGGCCAGACCAAGGACCAAATACAAATAATAAAGTGGGCCCTCTTTATTAATTAATTCCATGTCCAACCCAGAACATAATTAATTACTAAAATATTGTTTTAACCTTCACCACGGTAACAATGCTGACTCACCCCTTTATTACCACGTAATTTGGAACGGGTTGCATTAAACTTAAATGATCCACATATTTAAGGTTCAGACATTCATTAATTAATTTGGCTTATGATAATTAGCAATAATTAATTAATTTCTTATTTCCTGAGTAGTACTTCTCACTCCTTTTCACTTATGCCTGAATTAAATAATTCAACCTGCAGGTTTTAGCATAATGAACCTTGTGAGCTCCTCAGGGAATGTCCCCATCCTAAAACGGATATGATTACCTACATGTCCGGCCTAAGAAAGCCACACACAAACCGCCACACCCAGGATGCAGGTATAAGAGTACATGAAAGACTCGCCACCATAGCAAGTCAAAGTATGGTCAACTTATGTATGCCCCTTAGCCTTCCATTAGGCTTAAGATCATAACAAGTATCTAGAGATCTGGCTCACTCATATGTCAATTAGAATGATACATCTCGCTGTTGATCCCATCAATACATAAAGATGTACCGACACATCAAGTAGCTAGGATAAGCTCACTTATAAATTGATATGCTGCATCCTAAACCGACAGCCTATCCAGGGACTGTCTTAGCCGTGATACTATTTATATCTCGCTAGGTCAAACGATTCATATGATCCTCTGTGATCTCCTACACACCATATGATTATCCCTATAGACGAGATAATAGGATATTATAGTTCGTATCGTATGTTTGTTATATTAGATAGAGACTATGTTGATGTAGCACATTTATGAAGACTAGTGTATCAAACGAACACACTTAATCATAAATTCTTTTAGTATACAATCCCAACATATACCTGATACTTCGGGAGAGGTAGGGATTGGAATGCGCCTCTGCCCTAGCGACTCAATGGTGTTTTCAAGCACGGAGGTAGTATCTGCTTCTGAATTCCATTCTGGAATAGTAGATGGATCCATTCCTAAGGCGCGTAGATACTGTTCGATTCGTGCTTGCACGCTTGCAGTGATGTTGGCTTGTAATCTTTCTTGGGTTTCAACATCTAAAGAGGCAGTAGTTCCTTTCTCCATTGTTGTCTTCTCAGCAATGCTCTTGTCAGCATCTAATTCTCTGTTGTGGGGTTTGATTCCTGATCAGTTGTCTGTGTAGCTACCTCGGGGTTTGTTGTACCCTCATTTATCATCATTTTAAGGTCAACATTCTCCTCTTCTGCTGCCTTGTCTTCCTTGCTTTCAGCATGGATTTGGTTCTCTTCTTGCACCAAATCGCTTTCAGCTAAAATTGTAACAATCTGGCCTTCTCCATGCGTAGTAGCCAGTTGTTCATCCTCAATTCCTTTTTCAACTACAAAACTGCTACCTCCTAGCGCAACAGTCTGTGAAACAACTTTTTCAACAGTAACATCAGCACCTTCACTTCCCCCTTGCGCAGTGACGGGTTGAATAGTCAGAGTAGGAGAGCTTCTTTCTCCTTGCGCAGGAGTATGCTGCTGCATCGATCCCTCGATTATTCCTGGCACAACTTCTTGTGAATCCATGAATGCTCATTTCCTTTGTCATTTGTCAAACTTTGCATCCGTCATGGCATCTGGATCCACAATCCTTTCTTCAACATTGCTAACCTTAGCTTTGCCTTTCACATAATGTACCTTCTCTATGTCCCTTTTGGTGATGCGTCCAGGTTGATCACCAGCTTGAATCTTGACATTGCACTCATCGTAGCTGGCAAGACTTGCTCAAATCGAACATCCCTTTGTTCGAGAGTCATCTTCAGCTTAGTTTTGTCAAATTCCTTCTGTGCGCGTGCCCTTTTCAACACTTTCTCCTGTCGCCTCTTCTTCCACGTTTGCTCCTCTTCAGAGAATTCTAGCTTTCTCTTTGCATCCTTGGAGGCTGACTCAACAGGTTCTGCATCTCTTTCCTTGGTGACATCTGGAATTAGTAGAGATGTGTCTACCACTGGCATGGTGACATGAACTGTTGATTCTTGAAAGCGATCATGTTTTCCCCTTTTCTTAGCTTTATCCTCATCACCCGCTGGCTTGCTCCTCCTCTGCTGAGGGCTTCTCTGTAAACACCTCCTCTTTGCAATAGTTAGCACAGGGGGCTGAGTGGGTTCCAGCTGAGTGATGTCGACTAAGCTTTCATACTCTTTGAACATAGCATCCTGATCTGCTTTCCTTCGTTCCTCTTCAATTTCCTCCTCAGTAAGTGGAACAACAATTGTCAGGATTGCATGTCCTTGGTAGGGGTCTTCTTCATCAGAAACCGGTTCTTCGGGGTTGACATTGCTCTTCCCTTTTAGAATAAGTGGTTCCCTGAAGTTCTTTGGTGGTTGTTGTTTCTTGGTTGGCGGTATGTAGTCGGAGTGCAGGAAATCTTCACCACGACAACACGTCCCTTCGGGTATGATGCTCTCAAGAAAATGACTGATCTTGAGTCCAAAACCCACATCCGTGTGAACGTATGCTTTGTTTTAATGTTCTTGTTCCTATATACATGCGCCATCCATTTGGTGTAGATGAACCTTGCCCAACTTCTACGGACTTGATCATCAATCGTCATCATCACAACAAACTTCTTGGCACTGAGTTTTGAGAGTGAACCAACCTCGCCTACTAACATCCTTATCACAATCTGTGCTAGGCTTTTCATGGGTTCTTTTAGTGATCTCAGGGGTGCGGCCACTTTCCCCGGTTCTGTGAAGGTATCCGTCTTCCATCTTAGCCATCGCTTCTGCATCTCGGCTTCATCATTGATCTTGTAGTTGACTACATCCTCTCCTTCTGCTCGCAGTCCATACTTTTGTGCTAACACTTCTGGGCTCACTACGATCTTCGTACCCAAAACACTTGTGGTGAAGAACTTTTCACTCTTGTCAATCACTGCGCGAGCAAAGAATTCTGCAACTATGTGTGGACGGAATTTGAGGGGTTCCGCAAATAGGTACTTCAAAAGGCCCTCTTGGTCAAGTTTGTTGATGAGATTGTCGCAGTAGTGCTTTCTGAACAACGGCTCGTAGAGTATCTTGTATTTCTTCACTTAAGCCGCCCTCTTCTGTTCGTAGGTGAGTTCACCCGGTGCCTTCCCATGAGTAATGACCACTAAGCGATAGTAAGAGACAAATTCATCAATCTGTTCCTTCTTGAATATACCTGTGAATGTCGGTTGGAATTGTTCAGGTTTTACGAGTATGTATTGCCTTCCGGATGATTCGGCAGGGGGACTGGCACGATTGGATGATTCCGCCAATGATATTTCTTCTGAAACTCAAAGAGATGTAGAATGGAAGAAATTTCAAAATCAGAAGTATTGGAAGTAATAGGGTTTAGAAATCCCAAAACAATCTTCCTTTATATGATTGCTTGCAACCGACTTTCTGTGAGCGGTTGGATGTTCCTCCTGATCTGGATAAATCAACGGTTGGGCAATTTGTTACGGTTCGCCTTACTTCCCATGATGATGGAAAGTTGTGCGTGGCTGATGTGTCTTCTACTTATTTGTCGCCGCCCTGAGCTAGAGTTGCCTTTTCAATTAATGTGGACTCTGCTGCTCCTCCGTCGTTTAGATAATCCCGCCTTTCGAGAGACTTGAAATGATTATCTCTCCTTTGTTTTCTGGGCAACATGCAAAGAGGCATTTGCTGAGAGTAGTACATCCAGCAACTTAGAAAGGCTTATGCTGAGAGCTTGGAATCAACATTCGATCATCTGATGATCCCTTATAATCTTGAATACTTTAGATCTCATAGTTTGCTGAGAGCTTGGACTCAACATTGAGCATATATTCTGCTGGGATCTTAGTATTCCTTAGAACTTTTTGTTTGTTTGCTGAGAGCTTGGACTCATCATTCAACTCGAATCTCCTAAGGTCTTGTTATTCCATAGACAATAGAAATCTGCTGAGAGCTTGGACTCAACAGTCAATATGAGTATTCTAAGATTTCATACTTAGCTATCTACGGGCATTTGCTGAGAGCTTGGATTCAGTAGTCTACGGGGTTCTACCGAGAGCTTGGACTCAGTAGACGAAACAGACTCTTAAATAATTTTGATCGTTGAAGGATCAAAGAGTCCCTTTACTGAGAGCTTGGACTTAGTAACCTTCCTTCCGGTTTTGTGAGTTATGGCCGAATATAGCAAACAATATCATATTGTTGAGAGCTTGGACTCAGCATTCACCGGATTTCAGATGAAAGCTTGGATTCAGCAGTAATTTTGGACTCTTTTTAATTCCTTGAATCTTTTAAGTTCAAAGAGTCTTTACTTAGAGCTCGGACTCAGTAGTCATTGAGAATCGGCTAAGAGCTTGGACTCAGCAGTCAGCAGAGAGTGATTTGCTTGATAAAATCTTCCATCTTAACCATCAAGCACTCTGCTTCCGACATATTGTTTGGAGAGACACTTAAGAAATTCCTATCTTCTGATTTTCCTCTTCGTTTTTGAATTTTTAACCAAGGAAAATCATAAGAAGTTTAGATAGTATTCTATAAACTCAAGGAGTGTAATGATCTAGCATTTTGTCTTAGGCAGTTATATTGTTTGAGACAACAGTGTATTGTCATTAAAACGAGTATTACTTTTATTGATATCAATGATTTACAAGAGTTACACTTCGTAAAGTATAATAATAAAAGTTACATTGATCAATTCTTCTTCAGACTGCTCCAAATAATGCCTTTGCTAGATCTGCTTCTTCTTAGTCTCCTCCCTGAGCTCGTTGCTGCAAGTCACCCCACTTACGTAGCAACGTCTTGTTGGCTAAGAGATATCTCTTGGCACTTCATCTCCTTCTTTCCACCTTGGAGACATCTCTTCATCTTTCAGCCTGCGGACAATCTAGATGCCTTTGCAAAGGAAATCTGAAGCTAGCAGATCTCACCATCAGCCCAGGTCGGTGCCCTTTGTCTGCACTTTCCATCAGCACCAGGTGCTTACAAATGTTTCCTACTTTGTAGGATGGGTAACATCTGCAACACCTGCATGCTCGCGCTAAGCTCTGGATGCCAAGCAGATGCATTGGAGTCGCATCTACTCCATCCACAAGCCTTTCCTCCATATCCTCTCCTTTGAATTCAGGACTTTTGTAACCCTAGAAGAAGAGATGAGGAAGGAGTAGTTTAGGAACCCTTACCCAAAGGTATTCCCAAACCATGTGACTAAGGATTATCCATCCTCAGACCCACCTGACAAGTTTATATTTCTCGAATGGGGAAGTTGTCATGGCCTGATGGAACGGATCTCCTATCTCCATCTGGTTCTAATATAATAAAACCTATTGTTAGTGGTGAACCGAGAATTGAGAGAATCTTCTTAGATACGATCTCTGTGAAGATTACAACTATTCCTCTCAATTTGGAGACTTCCAAGTCACGTTGCTCAAACCTATCTTGAAGGTATTTTGGTGAGATGGTAAATGACGAAATTTTGGTTTTTTTCGAGCAACAGGGTTTAATAGGTGGGGATGAAAGGCATGTGACGGGTTTAGTTTTCAGAGGTTTGGCTATGAATCACCTAAGTAAAAGAACCTCTCTTAAATAGACGTACCCGTCCTTGAGATTTGTTCGATCAATAAACTCATTTGCCTTGGGAATCGACAATTTCGACAAAACTTTACACGTGGCCATTTGTGACGCCATTTCCAGAACTGAATCGTCTCAAGCCTTGAGCAAAATCTTCAGCAATGGTAGAGAATATCTATCGTTGTCTCATTAATTTACTCCATTAATGACGTTTGTAACAATTGCATCGGTTTAGATATCCAGATGTTTATTCCCAATTCTGATCAATTTCCCAAGATTGATTCAACAGTTATTGATTCAACAGTCTTCATCATATGCTGAGAGCTGGGACTCAACAATCCAACTAAACTTTCAGTAATTAACTGAAGAGTGTGAGCTTGACACACTCTTGTTCCACATCATCTCCAAGAAATCCAAAGAATCCAAGAATTCCAAGAAATCCAAATAAAATTATAAGAAATCTAAAATTCCAAGAAAACCAAGAACAAAATGAGAGTTGGGGCTCATTCTTCCGTAACCTCGTCTAACTCCAATAGACTAGGCTTAAGACAGAGCTCTTTAAATCTGCCTTCTGCTAGAGGCTTGGTGAATATATCTGCTAGCTGGTCTTCTGTCTTGATATAATCCACGAAGATATCCTTCTTCTCAATGTGGTCTCGGATGAAATGATGTCTGATATCAATGTGCTTCGTCCTTGAATGATGTACTCGATTCTTCGTGATGCACATTGCATTGTTGTTGTCGCAGTATATTGAAACACAACCGGTGATGACTTCATAATCTTGAAGTTGTTGTTTGATCCTCAACACCTGTGTACAGCAGCTCGCTGCAGCCACATATTCAACTTCTGTTGTGGATGTTGCTACGGAGTGCTGCTTCTTGCTTAACCAGCTTATCAGCTTGTGTCCAAGGAATTGACATGTCTCACTAGTACTCTTTCGATCAATTCGGCATCCTCTGAAGTCAAGTCTGAATATCCAATGAGTGTAAGATCATCTGCTCTTGGGTACCAAATTCCCAAGGATTCTGTTCCTTTCAGATATCTGACAATCCTTCGTGCGTACTCCATGTGCAATTTCTTCGGATTTGCTTGATACCTAGCACACACGCCTACAACATACGAAATGTCTGGCCTGCTGGCCGTTAGATATAATAGAGAACTAATAATACCTCTGTATGCTGTGGGATCCACGGATTCAGCTTCTTTGTCCATTGATATTTGACATGCTGTACTCATGGGAATCCACAGTGTCTTTGCCTTCTCCGGACAGAGTTTCTTGATGAGATCTTTTGTATACTTCTTCTGGTGGATGAAGATCCCATCGCTGGATTGCTGAACTTGCAGACCTAAGAAATATGACATCTTTCCCATCATACTCATCTGAAAGTTAGTCTGCATAAGTCGAGCAAACTTTTCACATAGGCTTAGATTCCTTGATCCAAATATGATGTCATCCACATAGATTTGGATGAGCAATATATCTTCGGCATCCTTGATCAAGAAGAGTGTACGGTCGATCTTCCCCTTCCTGAAGCCATTCTAGCAGAAACTATGATAACGTCTCGTACCAAGCTTTTGGGGCTTGCTTCAGACCATATAGAGCTTTCCTTAGTCTGTACACCTTGTTTCCGCGTTCAAATCCTGGAGGTTTGATCACTAAAATTATTTAACAGTGACTTAGCAAAGCTAATAATATAGTGGCAAATAAAATTATCGAATCCTGGGGGAAAGAGGTAACGAAAAACCTTAAGTACTAAATTAGAAGTTCACAAAATACTGGTTAGGAAAAATCAAATTTTGGGTTTTGTTTAGTTCGAAAATCGTAATGCTTGCAAATTAAAATCAAACAGAAAAATAAAATACTTTTGATGAAACGATTATGAGAAGTACAGATTCCAGGGATATCTACCTATCAAGTATGACATGGATGAATGAAGTGATTAATTCCCAATTTAATTCCTCTTCGTAGTGAAACATAAAAAAAAGTATTATGAACTTCTTTGTTGGACAATTCATAAAGTAGATTAATTAATTACCTATCTCCGCTCGGTCTCAAGATGAATTAATTAACTCCATAATTCTACGGATCTATTCCTATAACTTATCTCCTTCAGTTACGACAAGAAATCAAATATATTGTGAAAATCTCTTTACATTGAAAACCATTACAATTACGTCTCAAGTAATCAACTAATTAATCCTAAGATGTGGCCAGCAAACTCAAGATTATGAATAAACACAGGTTTCACAAACTACGAAGGGAAAAGGAAAATAATTCAATTAATCAAACATGCATACATTGAAAATTCGAAACCCTAGAATCTGAAAAGGAAGTTAGTTACACATATTCATAGTAATATTCATCATAGAAAAATAAAACCTGAATTGCATAAAAACTTGGGTCTGAATATCTTCCCACAAAATTCTGTCTTCAAACATAAACTCTAAAACTCTTGGAAATCTTCTAAATTCTTCAACTCTAAAATCTCTTAATTTCTCTATTGATTTCCACCCTTTAAATTCAAATTTTACATGGCTATTTATAATAATGAAAGATGTATCAAACAGCATCTAGGATTAGATATGTCTCTATCTTCAAATCAGGTTCAGATTAAGAAATCCCGCAGTCGCATCGATCGTTGGAGATCAGCATCGATCGATGCTCTTGAAACACCCTCGTCGATCAACGCACACCTTGCGTCGATCGATGTGAGCGCAACTTCCGTTGATCTCTCTTTCCTCTCGTCGATCGCTCCACCTAGATGTCTGCGTCGATCGACGTGCCCTGGCGTCGATCGACGTAGACCTGGAACTTCGAGCACTTTTGCGATTCTTTCCTATTTTCGACTAAAAACCTGCATGATTCACCAAACACGATATTACGAGCACAAAAGCCAATCCATGCACGAAAAAGACACTAAAAACAATCTGAACATCACTCAATCAGTCAAAGAACAACTAGATAAGTTCGTAAAAATACTAATCAACTCCCCCAAACTTTAACCATTGATCGTCCTCGATCAATTCACAGAAAAGAAATCGAATCAAATGCAGATACAAGTGTGCAATGCCTCAGAAGCTTCTTTTGCAATCTAAGTATCACTTATTCACATAAATCATGCAATCCAAACAAATTCTCATTGTTAAATTATTGAGGAGGAACCTCACCGGGCAGTGTTTGCACTCATCACTCAATCAAGAAAAGGGTTTGCGATTCACTCATTCAAGGTTTTAGTTTACCTCACCATAGGTTTGACAAATTTCTCATCTCTCCACTGCTTGTTAGTATGGCTTTTCAGGGAATCAGAAAGGTCTTTATTTGGTTGTAATGTGGCTTACCTAAAAGGAGGGATATTTTTGGCTAAGTGACTCAAAATATTGCAATTAAACCAATGTTCACTTTTTCTTAATTTACCCATGGGAACCCCTATTTTTGCACACGGCCTCATATCACAATCTCACAATTCACACCATCCTATAAATCACAATCCACTTATTCATCAACCCTTCTAATCAAAGAAAAATTTATTCAAGGCTCAAAGGGGCTACTACAAGTGGAAATTAAAGGTTAGTGTATGAGAGACGGGCTACGAAAGAACATGCCTAAAATCATTTTCACCCTATTACCACACTTGATGCAACCTCAAGAGAGAAATTCGTCAAATTCTAGGAAGTAAGTCTAATAACCTTGTCACTCATCAAATGAGAAGATGGCTCAAATTTCACACAGGGTTAAAATTTTTGTTACTCCTCAATAATTACCCAATTTTGAACAGTTATCATGCAAAAATTTATATTTCAAAGATCAACTTATCAAGCAAAACAAGTCCTATCATCGGCTACTCTATCACACAGATTATCATTCTCAATCAGCAAATATCTCGATTATCAATCAACAATTCTTATTCAAGGAAAGACAGGTCATCATTCTCAACACCAACATAATCAAAAGTAGTTCCGACTGCCCTATGTTCAAAAGATCCTAAAACAATGCTCAAGACTATTTGATTCAGAACTAGTACCACAAATCAAGAGTTCAAAATACTAATTTAAGTGAAAAGCCTTGCAGAGAGCAATTATTCACATTGAAGCAAAAGAACAAGGATGGTGATGGTTCAGAAAAAACAAAAACGAAAACAAAAGAAAAAAATCAAAAATAAAATAAATAAATAAAATAAATAAAACAAACGTTTCCCTTTTCCGATCCTCATCCCCCCAAACTTGTTTCACTCGAAGGAGTGGACAAGTTTGAAAGTTAGATAGGAAAAAGGAAACGATACCTCATTCCTCCTCCGGAGGATCCTCCATCTCTACATTAGGAGATGGCCACACGGGAAGTCTCCGCCAGCGATCCTGGTGCTCACGCTGGCGGCGGAGGTAGACTGAGTCAGGCTAGGTGTTCAGGAGGAGGCGAATGCATCTGCATGTCGAGGGTGTTAAGCCTCGTGGTCACGTGCTGGCGAAACTCTGCCTGCCAGGTGTGCTCCTCCGTATGCAAAGCAGCCTGCTGCTGCATGAACTGATAGATCCTCGCCAGATCCACCCCGAAAGATGAAGACTCTCCCGCAAAGTGGCTGAACGAAGGTCCACCGATCTGGTCCGGAATCTCCTCTCCACCTCCATCGCGCTCCTCATCCTCATGCTCTGCTGGGGGGGTCCGCGGCGGTCGCTGGTCCGGCTGAGTCAATGGTCGGTGACGAAGTCTGGAGGTGCCAGGTCCTCCACGTGAGCCAACCATGAGCCGCATGTGGGCGGGTGTGCTCATCAACCAGTTATCACGGAAGTGATAATCTGTGATGTGCGTGAGCTCCCTTTGCGGAAGTGGGAACCTGTCCCCATTGGACATCCGCAAAGACTAACCTGCCTCCCGGGGTGAAAGCATCAACATCCGAACTGGATGCCCGGTGCAAAGTCCTCGGCTGTCATCCTCGATAGCAAAAATGTCAGTCAAGTCGATCCCCACGTGCTCCGCAATCGGGGTAATCAATCCCCCGCTCCAAATGTGGCCCTTGGAGGCCTTGATTTGATGCTTCCAGTGGTCCATGACTAACGCCGCGAAGCTGAACTCTTCTCCCGTTAGCATGCAGTAGATGGCGTACAGCTCCCCCACTCTCGCCTTGGCACTTTCATGTCGGCCGGTGATAGACATCCCCATGCACCTCTGAAGATAGCGGAACACGGGGTTGTCGATGGAAGATGCTTTCAAATTTCCCGAGTTGAACTCTCATAAATCCTCCTTTGCTTCAGCTGCAATTTGGCTCTAAAATCGGGCAATGTCAAAACTCGAGGGAAGAAAACCATCCCCCCTTTTCGGACTCCTCAAATGCCTTCAAGCAAATCCCTCGGCATCTTATAGTGTTCATTCAGCAGTTGGAAGAAGATGGTGGTAGGCTCCGACTCCGGTTGAACCTCGTAGACATAGAGTGAGGCAAGAAATTCCAGCACAAGCGATGGGTATGTCGGCTACCGCACTGTCGTCCATGCACTCCAATCGACTTTGTCCAATAGGGCCTCCACCTCAGCTCGAATCCCCAACCTGTTCATCGTCTCAGGGCATGGGTAAAGTATCTGCCGGACTGTGGATTCAGAGCTTGTGAATTTTCTGTAGCATTCTCTGCAGCCCGGTTAGCAAAGTGGGTCGAAAGTCCATAATGAACTGCAAGGGTAGTAGGTAAAATGTCAATACTCATTGATAAGTTATGATTTTCACCAACTTATCTGGTTGTTCTTTGACTTATTGTGTGGTGTAAAGATTGTTTTTGTACTTGTTTTTGTGCATGAATTGGCTTTTGTACCCGTAATGTTGTGTTTGATGAATCATGCAGGTTTTTAGTCACAAACAGAGAAGAGTCAAATTTCCAGTTTCAGGTCCACGTCGATCGACGATGATGTTTCGTCGATCGACGAGGAAATTGAAGAAGGAGCGATCGACGAAGGAAGAAAAGAGAAGATCGACGGAGGCAGCAACCACGTCGATCAACGCCATTCCACGTCGATCAACGAGGGTACTTCACCAGCGTCGATCGACGCCAATCTTCCACGATCAACGCGAGTTCGGGTTTCCTAGTCTGCATCTGTTTTGAAGATAAAGACATATCTACACCTAGATATTGCATGATACATTCTCTACTATTATATAAAGCCATGTAAATTCGTTTTTTAAGGGAGAAGACATTAGAATAGTTACAAGATTTTAATATTGAAGATTGATTAGAGATTCCCAAGGTTTTTGAAGTTTATGTTTGAAGACGGAGTTCTGTGGAGTTATTTTCGGATTCCGATTTTTATGCAATTCAGGTTTTATTCTTCTATGATGAATATTATTCCGAATATGTGTAACTAATCTCTTCCTCAGATTCTAGGGTTCGAATTATCATTGTGTGCATGTCTGATTGATTGAATTATTTTCCCTTTCTCTTCGTAGTTTGTGAAATCTGAGTTTACTCCATAATCTTGAGTTTGTTTGCCACATCTTAGGATTAACTAGTTGATTACTTGAGACGTAACTGTAATAGTTTTCAATCGAAAGAGATTTTCACAATATAATCTGATTTCTTGTCGTAACTGAAGGAGATTGATTGTAGGGATAAATCTGTAGATCTTTGGAGTTAATTAATTTATCTTGAGACCGAGTGGAGATAGGTAATTGATTAATCTACTTTACGAATTGTCCAACAAAGAAGTTCGTAATACTTTTCCGATGTTTCACTACGAAGAGGGATTAAAATTGGGAAATAATCAATTCATTCATCCATGTCATGCTTGATAAGGAGATATCCCTAGAATCTGTATTTCTCATAACCGTTTTCAACCAAAGTATTTTAAATTACTGTTTACTTTTTATTCGCAAGGATTATAATTTGCAAAACCACCAAAACCCAAAACTTTGATTTTCCTAACCAGTATTTTAAGAACGCCTGATTTAGTATTTAGGATTTTTCGTCGTTTCATTCCCTGTGGGATCGATAATTTTCATTTGCCGCTATATTATTATCATTCCCAATTTAATTCCTCTTCGTAGTGGAACTTATTTGTTGGACAATTCATAAAGTAGATTAATTAATTACCTATCTCTGCTCGGTCTCAAGATGAATTAATTAACTCCATAATTCTACGGATCTATTCCTATAACTTATCTCCTTCAATTACGACAAGAAATCAAATTTTATTGTGAAAATCTCTTTCCATTGAAAACCATTACAGTTACGTCTCAAGTAATCAACTAATTAATCCTAAGATGTGGCCAGCAAACTTAAGATTATGAATAAACACAGATTTCACAAACTACGAAGGGAAAGGGAAAATAATTTAATTAATCAAACATGCATACATTGATAATTCGAAACCCTAGAATCTGAAAAGGAAGTTAGTTACACATATTCATAGTAATATTCATCATAGAAAAATAAAACCTGAATTGCATAAAAACTTGGGTCTGAATGTCTTCCCACAAAATTCTGTCTTCAAACATAAACTCTAAAACTCTTGGAAATCTTCTAAATTCTTCAACTCTAAAATCCCTTAATTGCTCTATTGATTTCCACCCTTTAAATTCAAATTTTACATGACTATTTATAATAATGAAAGATGTATTAAACATCATCTAGGATTAGATATGTCTCTATCTTCAAATCAGGTTCAGATTAGGAAATCCCGCAGTCGCGTCGATCGTTGGAGATCAGCATCGATCGACGCTCTTGAAACACCCTTGTCGATCGACGCACACATTGCATTGATCGACGTGAGCGCAGCTTCCGTCGATCTCTCCTTCCTCTCGTCGATCGCTCCACCCAGATGTCTGCGTCGATCGACGTGCCCTGGCGTCGATCGACGTAGACCTGGAACTTCGAGCACTTTTCCGATTCTTCCCTGTTTTCGACTAAAAACCTGCATGATTCACCAAACACGATATTACGAGCACAAAAGCCAATCCATGCACGAAAAAGACACTAAAAATAGTATGAACATCACTCAATCAGTCAAAGAACAACTAGATAAGTTGGTAAAAACACTAACTTATCAACTCCCCCAAACTTAAACCATTGATCGTCCTTGATCAATTCACAAAAAAGAAATCGAATCAGATGCAGATACATGTGTGCAATGCCTGACAAGCTTCTTTTGCAATCTAAGTATCACTTATTCACATAAATCATGCAATCCACACAAATTCTCATTGTTAAATTATTGAGGATGAACCTCACCGGGCAGTGTTTGCACTCATCGCTCAATCAAGAAAAGGGTTTGCGATTCACTCATTCAAGGTTTTAGTTTACCTCACCATAGGTTTGACAAATTTCTCATCTCTCTACTTCTTGTTAGTACGGCTTTTCAGGGAATCAGAAAGGTTTTTATTTGGTTGTTCTCCTGGTGGATAGCCATGTCCAGGTCAAGATCTCAGTAGCTCTTTGAACCGCTCCCATGCCTCACTGAAGCTCTCATCGGGTCTTTGAGCGAATTTGATGATTTCCTTTCTTCTCTGCCTGATGACGTTCGGAGGAAAGAAGTTTTCCAGGAATTCATTCCGCAGTTCAGTCCATGTACTAATACTTTCTTTGTCCAGTGTAGTGAACCATGACTGTGCCTTGTCCCTCAGAGAGAATGTGAACAGACTCATTCGGATGGCACTCTTGCTGACTCCTCCAATTTTGACAGTATTGCAGAACATAAGAAACTTATCCAGATGTGCATAGGGATCCTCAATAGCTCTTCATCCAAATTGATTTTGCTGCACCATCTGTACCAACCCGGTCTTCAGCTCAAAGTTGTTGGCATTGATACCAACTCTGAAGTCTGTCTCCCTGAACCGGGGTTTTTTATCAGTTCTGCATAGCCTCCTCTTCTTCCTCATCATCATATTCCTCTGGCTGATTCGGGTTATCATCCTCTTCATTATCGGGATTGTCCTCAAACAGTGGGTTGCGGCGAAGATCCCTATTATTTCGATTGTTCCTCTTGAGGTCTCTTTCCAGATTTAGTTGTTGGAGTTGTGCCCTCATGGCTTGGACTTCTTGGAGAAGCACAGCTTGCTCCTCTGCAGTTAGCATTGGTGGAGGTGGTTGAACAATTGGCGGTGGTACGTTATCGTCCATCGCTTGATTACTCGAGCTTTCCTGAGCATGCTTATTCCTTCGGATCTTTCTGCAAGTGGCTTCAATGTCCGAGTAATAATAGAGCGGGTCCTTTCCTTTAGCTCTCGTACTCATGCACTACCTGTACAACAAAGGAGGTAGTGAGGTAAGACTGAAAATAAAATGAAACGAACTGAATTTGAAAAGCTGAAATTCTAAAAAAACTACGGCGTTGATCGACGTCTATTAGCATCGATCGACGTGGAAGTGATAACTGCGTCGATCGACGTGGGTGTCACGTCGATCGACGTGAACAACGAAAGTACGAAAAAAACACAAAAATTACAGCCTAAATCAGTATTTCAATCACAGAATTAATAGTAAGATTATTTCTATTCAATCCCCGGCAACGGCGCCAAAATTTGATCACTAAAATTATTTAAGAGTGACTTAGCAAAGCTAATGATATAGTGGCAAATAAAATTATCGAATCCCAAGGGAAAGAAGTAACGAAAAACCTTAAGTACTAAATCAGAAGTTCTCAAAATACTGGTTAGGAAAAATAAAATTTTGGGTTTTGTTTAGTTCGAAAATCGTAATGCTTGCAAATTGAAATCAAACAGAAAAATAAAATACTTTTGATGAAACGATTATGAGAAGTACATATTCCAGGAATTATAAGATATTAATTAATTGTAGTTAGAGCTTGTCAGAGGCTCCGATTAATTAATGGATGTCCGGTAACCTTAAATATGGGGATTCTCAATTAATGCAACCCGTTCTCATAACGTGGTAATAAAGGGGTAGGTCAGTATTAATTCTGTGGTGAAAAAGAATTAATATTAATTAATTAATTGTGTCCTGGGTTGTGGACATGGGAATTAATTAATTTATAGGCCCACTTTATTATTTGCATTAGGTCCCAGGACTGACCCAATTAAATATGCTGAATTGAGCCCAAAATGGCCCATTAGGGTTTCCAACCCTAGGTCTATAAATATGCTGTTTCTGCCTCATGTTGAGCTTTTTCAGCAGTTGCCTCTGTTGCTTTTCGACGTGCTTCAATAGTTGCAGCTTCTTCTTCTCTTCAGCTCAGTGGCTTCTGCTTCTTGCTTTCGCTGTAGCTCTAGTGCTGCTTCTGCTTCTTTTCTTTTGAGCTCAGCAGCCTCTTCCTCCTTTCTCTTCAGTTCAGCAGCTTCTGCTTCTGGCTTTCGCTGTACCTCTGCTGCTGCTTCTGCTTCTTGCTGTTTACGTTCTAGCTCTGCAACCTATGCTTCTCGTATCCTTTCAAGTTCAGCAGTTGATGTTTCCTCTTCGTTTTCAAGTTGAGATAGACGGCTTCTGACCTTTTGTTCATTGTTGTCTAGAATCGATTACTGAGCATTTAATTCTTGTTGCCGGTGATCAAGTTCTTTACGCTGGTTTTCCAGTTGTTGAAGAGCTGCATGATATTCATTGATCATTCTTCTGATGATGTCTAAATTTGATGCCACTTCGTGTAGGGTTTGAGTCTACGATGGACGACACGAGTTGCCATTAATTAAATTCTTGCCAAGGATCGTTCTTAGGATACCAGGAACAAATTTCAATTAAATAAACCATGCGATCCTATGCATGCTCCTACAAAATTAATTGCAGAGGATGGATTAGAGAATACCTGATTTCACCGTTTGATCTACAGATCTAGATCGGAGCCAATAACGATGAAATAACCTTAGATCTGAGATAGAACGCCGACGATGGATAGTGGTTCCTACAGATCTGATCTTCTGATCTGTTCCCTTGCTCCTTGGAAATCTGGTGAGGATTATCTACCAAGTTGAATCCGAGATCCGGAGAAATCGATCAGTTTCTCCCTCAGATTGCCGCCGCCGTTCTCTCCCCTTTTACTGATTATACTGAAATGTCTCTTGTGATCTGATAGAGAGAAGGCCTTTATATAATGTTAGGGTTTTTGAGAAACCCTAACCCTAATGGGCTTGAGCAATTCATGGGCCAGACCAGAGACCAGATGCAAATAATAAAGTGGGCCCTCTTTATTAATTAATCCTTCCTTGTTCAACCCAGAACATATTTAATTAATAAAACATTGTTTTAACCTTGACCACGGTAACAATGCTGACACGCCCCTTTATTACCACGTTATTAGGAACGGGTTGCACCAAACTAACATGATCCACATATTTAAGGTTTTAGACATTCATTAATTAATTTGGCTTATGACAATCAGCCACAATTAATTAATCTCTTATTTCCTGAGTAATACCACTCACTCCTTTTCACTTATGTCTGAATTAAATAATTCAACCTGCAGAGTTTAGCATAATGAACCTTGTGAGCTCCTCAGGGAATGTCACTATCCTGAAACGTATATGCTTACCTAAACGTCCAGACTAAGCAGGCCACACACAAATTTCCAACACCTAAAATACAAGTATTAGAGTACATGTAAGACTCGCCACTCTAGTAAATCAAAGTGTGGTCAATCTGTGTGTGCCCCTTATCCTTCAGTTAGGTTTAAGATCATAGGAAGTATGTTAGGGATCTGGCTCATTCATATGTCAATGAGAATGGCACATCCCACTGTTGATCCCATCAATACATAACCATGTACCGACACATCAAGTAGCTAGGATAAGCCCACTTATGAACCGATATGCCGCAGCTTAGACCGACAGCCTATCCAGAGACTGTCTCAGCTGTGATACTGTTTAAATCTCGCTAGGTCAAACAACTCATATGATCCTCTGTGATCTCCTACACACCATATGGTCATCCCTATAGGCGAGATAATAGGATATTATGGTTCGTTGTATGTTTGTTTCATCAGACAGCGAGCATTGTTGTGACAACATATATGAAGACTGATAAGTTAGGATTTTCACTAACTTATCTTATAGTTCTTTGACTGATTGTGTAGTGTTTAGATCGTTTTTGTACTTGTTTTTGTGCATGAATTGGATTTTGTACTTGGAATGCCGTGTTTGATGAATCGTGCAGGTTTCTAGTCGAAAAAATAGAGGAATCAGGTCCAGTGTTCGAGACCTCGTCGATCGACGAGGACCCTTAGTCGATCGACGAGGCATGTCATTGCCAAGCGGTCGACGAAGCAAAGAAGACCTCGTCGACCGATGCTGTTCAGACGCGATCGACGAGGCAGAAAATGGAGAAGCGATCGACGAGGATCAGAAGCGGTCGACGCGCATGCGGGAATCCTGTTTCTACTCTGATTTGGAGATAGATGCATATCTAATTCTAGATACTGCTAGATACATCTTTCATCATTATAAATTCATGTAATTTTCGACTTTAGAGAGAGAGAGAGTTAGAGCAATTATTAGAATATTAGAGTTGAAGAATTCTTAGGGTTTTTATGTTTGAAGACAAGTTTCTACGAGAAGATTTCCGGATTCCAGTTTTTATGCAATTCAGGTTGTATTTTTCTATGATGAATATTAATCTGAATATGTGTGGCTAAATCCCTTCTCAGATTCTAGGGTTTCGAACTATCAATGTATGCATGTTGTGATTGATCGAATTATTTTCCCTTTCCCTTCGTAGTTTGTGAAATCTGTGCTTATTCATAATCTTGATTTGCTGATCACTTATTAGGATTATCTAGTTGATTACTTGAGACGTAACTGTAATAGTTTTCAATCGAAAGAGATTTTCACAATATAATCTGATTTCTTGTCGTAACTGAAGGAGACTAATTATAGGAATAAATCTGTAGAACTTGGGAGTTAGTTAATTTATCTTGAGACCGAACGGAGATAGGTAATTGACTAATCTACTTTACGAATTGTCAAACAAAGAAGTTCGTAATACTTTTCTGATGTTTCACTACGAAGAGGAATTAAAATTGGGAATAAATCGATTTGTTCATACATGTTATACTTGATAGGTAGATATCCCTGGGATCTGTGTTTCTCTTATTTGACTTCAAAAGCTATTTAATTTTCCTGTTCAATTTTTGATTGCAAAGATTGAGATTTCCAAAACAACCAAAACCTTTTCATCTGATTTTCCTAATCAATACTTTCAAGAACGCTTGATTTAGTACTTAAAGATTATTCGTTACTTCTTTCCCTGTGGGATCGATAATTTTATCTTTGCCGCTGTATTATTAGCTCTGCTAAGTCGCAGTTAAATAATATTGCGATCAAATTTTGGCGCCGTTGTCGGGGAAAGAATAGAATTAATCTTACTATTAAATCTGTGATTGAAATATTGCTTTAGGCTGTAATTCACGTATTTTTCTGAATTTTCTCGCATTTTTGTTTTCCTCGTCGATCGACGAAGCTGTTTTACTTCCGTCGATAGACGGATATGTCTCGTCGATCGACGACTTCGTTTTTCTTTCTCAGAATTTCAGTTCGTTCGTTTTTATTTTCCAGTTGTATCTCACTACCTCCTTTGCTGTACAGGTAGTGCATGAGCACGCGAGCCAAAGGAAAGGACCCGCTCTACTATTACCCGGACATTGAAGCCACTTGCAGAAAGATCCGAAAGAACAAGCGTGCTCAGGAAAGTTCGAGTGGTCACACAATGGAAGATAACGTACCACCGCCTCCGCCAGTCCTAACTGCAGAGGAGCAGGCTTTGCTTCTCCAAGAAGTCCAAGCTATGAGGGCGCAAATCCAACAATACGACCTCGAGAGGAACAATCCAAATGGAAGGGATCTTCGCCATAACCCGCTGTTTGAGGACAATCCCGACAATGGAGAGGAAGACAATCAGGATCCTCCTCCAGAAGAGTCTTACGATGAGGAGGAGGAAGAAGAAGCCATGCAGAACCGGTACAAACCTCGGTTCAAGGAGACAGATTTCAAGATTGGCATCAATGCCAACAATTTTGAACTGAAGACCAGATTGGTACAGATGGTGCAACAAAGTCAATTCGGAGGAAGAGCTACCGAGGATCCTTATGCGCATTTGGACAAGTTCATCATGCTCTGTAATACGGTGAAAATTGGAGGAGTCAGCAAGAGTGCCATCCGAATGCGTCTGTTCGCATTCTCTCTGAGGGATAAGGCACAATCATGGTTCACTGCACTGGACAAAGGAAGCATAAGTACGTGGACCGAACTGAGAAACGAGTTTCTAGGGAACTTCTTCCCTCCGAATGTGATTCGGCAAAGGCGGAAAGAGATCATCAGGTTCGCTCAAAGGCCTGACGAAAGCTTCAGCGAGACATGGGATAGATTCAAGGACCTACTGAGAGCCTGTCCCAGACATGGTTTTCCGCCGGGAGAACAAGCTGAAGCATTCTATGAAGGGCTAAATGACAAAACAGCCAAACTGGTGGACACCACACTTGGAGACACCATCATGACGAAAAGTGGGAAAAAGGCCATGGAGTTCTTCCAGAAGATGGCCAACAACACTCAACGGTGGTCTACAAGCCGAACTCGGCCAGTGAAAGCTGTAGAGAAAGGGGTGGAAAAAGCTGTGGAAAAAGTTGCCGAGCAACCAGATTTGGCATCCGAGCTGAAAAAGCTCAGGGAAGAGTTTGCTAACCTGAAGCAAGAAAAAACGGTTGCTGCAGTTGAAGCAGCGCAGGGGCCTATCGTGGAGAACAATGCTGATATGAATTTTGTTCAGAGGAATGGTTATCAGAACAACTATCGAGGTGGTTACCAGCACCACAATCAACAGAATAACCAGCCCTACAATTACAATCACGCAAGGAATCATCCTGGGTTCTCTTATGCAAATCCACAAGCTGCAGAACAACCACCGCCAGGATTCGCCGTACAAAACGGAGAAGTGATAGAGAAGAAGAAGCCGAATCTCGAGGAGATTTTGGCTAAGTTCATGGAAGGCTCCACAGATACTGTAACCAAGCTGAAACAGGAGATTTCGGGGGTGAACACAAAGGTCGATCAGGTGCAAAAGCACGTGCAGATCATTGAAAATCAAGTCAGTCAGATCGCCGATGCCCTTGGGACCAAACACAAGCCGGGGCAACTTCCGAGCAACACCCAGGTCAATCCCAAGAATCAGAATCAGAGGAATCAAGTAAACACTATCACTCTGAGAGGGGGCAAGACCTATGAAGGGCCTGAACAATCAGAAAAAGGCACCCGAGATGAAGAAGAAGCCGAAGAGGAGGCAGAAACCGCCAAAGACGAAGCTCCGTCGACCGACAGAGCATCCTCGTCGATCGACGAGGCCTCAAAAGAGGCGTCGACCGAGCCTGAACCTCGTCGGTCGACGGCTGCTCCTCAACCACCAATGAAGAAACCGCCTCTGCCGTTTCCGCAGCGGTTTGCCAAAACCAAGATGAACGAAAGATATGCACGATTTCTGGAGACAATGAAGAAGGTGCATATCAACATCCCATTGGTAGAAGCTCTTCAAGAGATGCCCGGATACATCAAGTTTCTGAAAGACATGGTCTCCCAGAAAAGACCGTTCTTGGAGCATGAGACGGTCAACCTGTTCGAAGAGTGCTGCGCCATCATCCAAAAGAAGATGCCGATCAAAAGGGAGGACCCTGGTTCTTTCACAATCTCTTGCATCATCGGAGGCGAGACCTTCGGAAAAGTTCTTTGTGACTCGGGGGCATCAATCAATCTGATGCCGCTTTCAATCTTCAAGCGGCTAAAGATCGGCATCATCAAACCCACGACGATCTCACTGCAGATGGCTGATCGATCAGTCTCCTATCCGAAGGGCATTGTTGAAGATGTGCTGGTGAAGGTCAAGGATTTCATAATTCCAGCCAATTTTGTGGTACTCGACATGGAGAAGGATCGAAATATTCCTCTAATTCTTGGAAGACCGTTTCTGAAAACCGGAGGGGCATTGATCGACATCCGAGACGGCAAGCTGACGTTCCGAGTGAACAATGAGTCCGTCACATTCTCAATCTACAAGGCAATGCAGAAGCACGACGATGGAAGTTATGCAGAAGAATGCCACATGATCAACTGCTTCAGCCCGGTAATGTCTTCCCCCTTCACTTGTCTGAAAAGTGAGGCGGATTTTCTGGAAAACTGTTTGCAACATTCCCTCTCCTCTTCTGAAAATCTGGATGAAGCCACTGAGGAGATCCGGAATCTAGTCATGGAACTAGATGTGTTTGAGGAAATTACCCGAGAAAAAGAACTCAAAAGAGAGTCGCTGCCGAGCCGTTTCAGGAAGCCTTCGTCGACCGAGTCTGCAGTCTCATCGATCGATGCCAAGACCACACCTTCGTCGATCGACGAAGACCCCTCGTCGGTCGACGGAAACCCAGGACAGCCGATCTCCAGCTCCAATCCACCCATTCTGGAGCTCAAGACACTCCCAGCACATCTCAGGTACGCATTCCTAGGCTCAGACAACACTTATCCTATTATCGTTTCTGCTTATCTTTCACAGGGGGAACTTGACAAGCTGCTGCGAGTTTTGCGAACATACAAATCCGCCATTGGATGGACCTTGGGAGACATCAAAGGGATCAGTCCTTCGCTGTGCATGCACAAGATCATCCTTGAAGAGGATGCGAAACCAAAGAGACAAGCACAACGACGTCTGAATCCTATAATGCAAGAGGCTGTCAAGAAGGAGGTTCTTAAACTCCTTGACCATGGCATGATCTACCCGATTTCCGACAGCAAGTGGGTAAGCCCGACACAAGTAGTAGCCAAGAAAGGAGGAATGCAAATTATGAAGAACGATGATGGAGAGGAAGTAGCACAAAGACCGATCACGGGATGGCGAGTCTGCATTGAGTACCAAGCCTTAAACTCCGCCACGTGCAAGGATCATTACCCTCTTCCATTCATTGATCAAATTCTAGATAGATTATCTGGTTATCCTTTTTACTGCTTTCTTGATGGTTACTCAGGGTACAATCAAATAGCTGTGGCGCCAGAAGATCAACACAAGACGGCATTCACCTGTCCATATGGAGTATTCACCTACCGATGGATGCCCTTTGGACTATGCAATGCGCCGGCCACCTTCCAGAGATGCATAACTGCCATCTTCCATGACTTGGTCGAGGACATCATGGAGGTATTTATGGATAACTTCTCGGTTTTTGGTAGCTCATATGATGTCTGTTTGCAGAATTTGGCTACTGTACTCAAGAGATGCACCGAGATAAATCTATGCCTCAATTGGGAGAAGTGCCATTTCATGGTGAGGGAAGGAATCGTGTTGGGACATCGAGTGTCAGCCGAAGGATTAGAGGTAGATCAAGCCAAAGTGATAGCCATTGAGAAGATGCCACCACCAACAAACGTCAAAGCCGTCCGAAGTTTCCTAGGTCATGCAGGATTCTATAGGAGGTTCATCAAAGACTTCTCAAAGGTATCCCGGCCACTGTGCAACTTGTTGGAGAAGGATGTGTCCTTCGTGTTTGATGAAGAATGCCTGAAAGCGTTCGAGAAATTGAAAGAAGCACTGGTAACTGCACCAGTCCTGACTGCACCAGTTTGGGATGAGCCTTTCACATTGATGTGCGACGCCAGTGATTATGCTGTTGGAGCAGCTCTGGGCCAAATGAAAGGAAGACTCTTCCATGTGATCCAATATGCTAGCAAAAGTATGAATCCAGCTCAATGCAACTACACCACGACAGAAAAGGAGATGCTTGCAGTGGTGTACGCGTTCGACAAGTTCCGGCCTTATCTGATAGGCTAAAAAACAATTGTCTACACCGACCATGCAGCAATCAAGTACTTGTTTGCAAAACAAGATGCCAAGCCCAGACTGATTCGGTGGATGCTGTTGTTGCAAGAGTTCGACTTGGAGATCAAGGACAGAAAGGGAAGCGAGAACGTCATCGCCGATCATTTGTTGAGACTCGAGCCAGTCAAGGGGGACGATCAGCAATTGACAATCCGAGAGACATTCCCCGACGAACAGGTCTATGCCTTGAGGGACATGAAGGAAATTTATGAATCCAAAACTCCGTGGTTCGCAGATTTCGCCAACTTCTTGGCCAGCGGTGTGCTTCCGCCGGATTGCTCTCCATATGCAAAGAAGAAGTTTCTGCACGATGTCAGATTCTACTATTGGGAGGACCCCTACCTGTGGCGCAGATGTGCTGACGGCGTCATTCGCCGCTGTGTGCCCCAGTCCGAATGGCACAAAATCTTCGAGGCATGCCACTCATCTCCAACCGGTGGACACCATTCAGCCAACCGGATTGCCTTCAAAATCCTTGCAAGCGGATTCTATTGGCCTTCCATCTACGAAGTCTGTCGCGGATGGATAACAGGCTGTGATCGCTGCCAGAGGACCGGCAACATCTCGCGAAAGAATGAGATGCCACAGACACCGGTGATTGAAGTTAAAATATTTGATGTTTGGGGGATCGATTTCATGGGACCCTTCCCGATATCGCAAGGATTCACATACATCTTATTGGCAGTTGACTATGTATCACGGTGGGTCGAAGCCATTCCGACAGCCACCAACGACTCCAAAGTCGTTATCAAGTTCCTGAAGAAGCTGATGACAAGATTCGGAACACCGAGAGCCCTGATCAGCGATGGGGGATCACACTTTTGCAACAGATGGCTCTCATCTCTACTTGCCAGATACGGAGTAAAGCACCGTGTCACCACTCCATATCACCCTCAAGGGAATGGGTTGACGGAATTATCCAACAGAGAAATCAAGCAGATATTGGAGAAGACGGTCAAGCAAAGAAAGGATTGGGCGGCAGTCCTCGATGATGCACTTTGGGCATACCGCACCGCCTACAAAACACCAATTGGGACTTCTCCGTATCAGCTGATCTTCGGAAAGTCCTGTCACCTTCCTATCGAGATGGAGCACAAAGCTCGGAGGGCGGTGAATGAATTGAATTTGGATTGGAAAACAGCCGCAGAAGACCGAGCCATGGCACTGAATGAATTAGAAGACTTTCGGGATGAGGCTTATGAGAACAACATCATCTACAAGAATCGAGCGAAGAGATTCCACGACAAAAAGATCCGCTCGCATGTCTTCACTTCAGGTGATAAGGTTCTCCTCTTCAAATCCCGTCTTCGATTCATGCCCGAAAAGCTTCAATCAAAGTGGGCCAGACCATACACCATAATCAGCCAATTTATGAACGGTGTAGTTGAATTAGCCGGACAAGATGGAAAGACCTTCAGAGTGAACGGGCAGAACCTGAAACCGTACTACACCCCTCTCCAGATTGGAGCAGTGGAGAAGTACTACTTGAACCGCCCTTAAAGTCAGGTATTGTCGAGCTAGCGACAATAAACCAAGCACTAGTTGGGAATTAACCCAACAGTTCCTGTTTTAATTATTTCTCTTATTTTCGAGTCAGTCAGTT
>JAPKLW010000025.1:323861-476900 GCA_026898455.1 Plectranthus barbatus | reverse complement strand
GTATTATTAGCTCTGCTAAGTCGCAGTTAAATAATATTGCGATCAAATTTTGGCGCCGTTGTCGGGGAAAGAATAGAATTAATCTTACTATTAAATATGTGATTGAAATATTGCTTTAGGCTGTAATTCACGTATTTTTCTGAATTTTCTCGCATTTTTGTTTTCCTCGTCGATCGACGAAGCTGTTTTACTTCCGTCGATCGACGGATATGTCTCGTCGATCGACGACTTTGTTTTTCCTTCTCAGAATTTCAGTTCGTTCATTTTTATTTTCCAGTTGTATCTCACTCCCTCCTTTGCTGTACAGGTAGTGCATGAGCACGCGAGCCAAAGGAAAGGACCCGCTCTACTATTACCCGGACATTGAAGCCACTTGCAGAAAGATCCGAAAGAACAAGCGTGCTCAGGAAAGTTCGAGTGGTCACACAATGGAAGATAACGTACCACCGCCTCCGCCAGTCCTAACTGCAGAGGAGCAGGCTTTGCTTCTCCAAGAAGTCCAAGCTATGAGGGCGCAAATCCAACAATACGACCTCGAGAGGAACAATCCAAATGGAAGGGATCTTCGCCATAACCCGCTGTTTGAGGACAATCCCGACAATGGAGAGGAAGACAATCAGGATCCTCCTCCAGAAGAGTCTTACGATGAGGAGGAGGAAGAAGAAGCCATGCAGAACCGGTACAAACCTCGGTTCAAGGAGACAGATTTCAAGATTGGCATCAATGCCAACAATTTTGAACTGAAGACCAGATTGGTACAGATGGTGCAACAAAATCAATTCGGAGGAAGAGCTACCGAGGATCCTTATGCGCATTTGGACAAGTTCATCATGCTCTGTAATACGGTGAAAATTGGAGGAGTCAGCAAGAGTGCCATCCGAATGCGTCTGTTCGCATTCTCTCTGAGGGATAAGGCACAATCATGGTTCACTGCACTGGACAAAGGAAGCATAAGTACGTGGACCGAACTGAGAAACGAGTTTCTAGGGAACTTCTTCCCTCCGAATGTGATTCGGCAAAGGCGGAAAGAGATCATCAGGTTCGCTCAAAGGCCTGACGAAAGCTTCAGCGAGACATGGGATAGATTCAAGGACCTACTGAGAGCCTGTCCCAGACATGGTTTTCCGCCGGGAGAACAAGCTGAAGCATTCTATGAAGGGCTAAATGACAAAACAGCCAAACTGGTGGACACCACACTTGGAGACACCATCATGACGAAAAGTGGGAAAAAGGCCATGGAGTTCTTCCAGAAGATGGCCAACAACACTCAACGGTGGTCTACAAGCCGAACTCGGCCGGTGAAAGCTGTAGAGAAAGGGGTGGAAAAAGCTGTGGAAAAAGTTGCCGAGCAACCAGATTTGGCATCCGAGCTGAAAAAGCTCAGGGAAGAGTTTGCTAACCTGAAGCAAGAAAAAACGGTTGCTGCAGTTGAAGCAGCGCAGGGGCCTATCGAGGAGAACAATGCTGATATGAATTTTGTTCAGAGGAATGGTTATCAGAACAACTATCGAGGTGGTTACCAGCACCACAATCAACAGAATAACCAGCCCTACAATTACAATCACGCAAGGAATCATCCTGGGTTCTCTTATGCAAATCCACAAGCTGCAGAACAACCACCGCCAGGATTCGCCGTACAAAACGGAGAAGTGATAGAGAAGAAGAAGCCGAATCTCGAGGAGATTTTGGCTAAGTTCATGGAAGGCTCCACAGATACTGTAACCAAGCTGAAACAAGAGATTTCGGGGGTGAACACAAAGGTCGATCAGGTGCAAAAGCACGTGCAGATCATTGAAAATCAAGTCAGTCAGATCGTCGATGCCCTTGGGACCAAACACAAGCCGGGGCAACTTCCGAGCAACACCCAGGTCAATCCCAAGAATCAGAATCAGAGGAATCAAGTAAACGCTATCACTCTGAGAGGGGGCAAGACCTATGAAGGGCCTGAACAATCAGAAAAAGGCACCCGAGATGAAGAAGAAGCCGAAGAGGAGGCAGAAACCGCCAAAGACGAAGCTCCGTCGACCGACGGAGCATCCTCGTCGATCGACGAGGCCTCAAAAGAGGCGTCGACCGAGCCTGAACCTCGTTGGTCGACGGCTGCTCCTCAACCACCAATGAAGAAACCGCCTCTGCCATTTCCACAGCGGTTTGCCAAAACCAAGATGAACGAAAGATATGCACGATTTCTGGAGACAATGAAGAAGGTGCATATCAACATCCCATTGGTAGAAGCTCTTCAAGAGATGCCCGGATACATCAAGTTTCTGAAAGACATGGTCTCCCAGAAAAGACCGTTCTTGGAGCATGAGACGGTCAACCTGTTCGAAGAGTGCAGCGCCATCATCCAAAAGAAGATGCCGATCAAAAGGGAGGACCCTGGTTCTTTCACAATCTCTTGCATCATCGGAGGCGAGACCTTCGGAAAAGTTCTTTGTGACTCGGGGGCATCAATCAATCTGATGCCGCTTTCAATCTTCAAGCGGCTAAAGATCGGCATCATCAAACCCACGACGATCTCACTGCAGATGGCTGATCGATCAGTCTCCTATCCGAAGGGCATTGTTGAAGATGTGCTGGTGAAGGTCAAGGATTTCATAATTCCAGCCAATTTTGTGGTACTCGACATGGAGAAGGATCGAAATATTCCTCTAATTCTTGGAAGACCGTTTCTGAAAACCGGAGGGGCATTGATCGACATCCGAGACGGCAAGCTGACGTTCCGAGTGAACAATGAGTCCGTCACGTTCTCAATCTACAAGGCAATGCAGAAGCACGACGATGGAAGTTATGCAGAAGAATGCCACATGATCAACTGCTTCAGCCCGGTAATGTCTTCCCCCTTCACTTGTCTGAAAAGTGAGGCGGATTTTCTGGAAAACTGTTTGCAACATTCCCTCTCCTCTTCTGAAAATCTGGATGAAGCCACTGAGGAGATCCTGAATCTAGTCATGGAACTAGATGTGTTTGAGGAAATTACCCGAGAAAAAGAACTCAAAAGAGAGTCGCTGCCGAGCCGTTTCAGGAAGCCTTCGTCGACCGAGTCTGCAGTCTCATCGATCGATGCCAAGACCACACCTTCGTCGATCGACGAAGACCCCTCGTCGGTCGACGGAAACCCAGGACAGCCGATCTCCAGCTCCAATCCACCCATTCTGGAGCTCAAGACACTCCCAGCACATCTCAGGTACGCATTCCTAGGCTCAGACAACACTTATCCTATTATCGTTTCTGCTTATCTTTCACAGGGGGAACTTGACAAGCTGCTGCGAGTTTTGCGAACATACAAATCCGCCATTGGATGGACCTTGGGAGACATCAAAGGGATCAGTCCTTCGCTGTGCATGCACAAGATCATCCTTGAAGAGGATGCGAAACCAAAGAGACAAGCACAACGACGTCTGAATCCTATAATGCAAGAGGCTGTCAAGAAGGAGGTTCTTAAACTCCTTGACCATGGCATGATCTACCCGATTTCCGACAGCAAGTGGGTAAGCCCGACACAAGTAGTAGCCAAGAAAGGAGGAATGCAAATTATGAAGAACGATGATGGAGAGGAAGTAGCACAAAGACCGATCACGGGATGGCGAGTCTGCATTGAGTACCAAGCCTTAAACTCCGCCACGTGCAAGGATCATTACCCTCTTCCATTCATTGATCAAATTCTAGATAGATTATCTGGTTATCCTTTTTACTGCTTTCTTGATGGTTACTCAGGGTACAATCAAATAGCTGTGGCGCCAGAAGATCAACACAAGACGGCATTCACCTGTCCATATGGAGTATTCACCTACCGATGGATGCCCTTTGGACTATGCAATGCGCCGGCCACCTTCCAGAGATGCATAACTGCCATCTTCCATGACTTGGTCGAGGACATCATGGAGGTATTTATGGATAACTTCTCGGTTTTTGGTAGCTCATATGATGTCTGTTTGCAGAATTTGGCTACTGTACTCAAGAGATGCACCGAGATAAATCTATGCCTCAATTGGGAGAAGTGCCATTTCATGGTGAGGGAAGGAATCGTGTTGGGACATCGAGTGTCAGCCGAAGGATTAGAGGTAGATCAAGCCAAAGTGATAGCCATTGAGAAGATGCCACCACCAACAAACGTCAAAGCCGTCCGAAGTTTCCTAGGTCATGCAGGATTCTATAGGAGGTTCATCAAAGACTTCTCAAAGGTATCCCGGCCACTGTGCAACTTGTTGGAGAAGGATGTGTCCTTCGTGTTTGATGAAGAATGCCTGAAAGCGTTCGAGAAATTGAAAGAAGCACTGGTAACTGCACCAGTCCTGACTGCACCAGTTTGGGATGAGCCTTTCACATTGATGTGCGACGCCAGTGATTATGCTGTTGGAGCAGCTCTGGGCCAAATGAAAGGAAGACTCTTCCATGTGATCCAATATGCTAGCAAAAGTATGAATCCAGCTCAATGCAACTACACCACGACAGAAAAGGAGATGCTTGCAGTGGTGTACGCGTTCGACAAGTTCCGGCCTTATCTGATAGGCTAAAAAACAATTGTCTACACCGACCATGCAGCAATCAAGTACTTGTTTGCAAAACAAGATGCCAAGCCCAGACTGATTCGGTGGATGCTGTTGTTGCAAGAGTTCGACTTGGAGATCAAGGACAGAAAGGGAAGCGAGAACGTCATCGCCGATCATTTGTCGAGACTCGAGCCAGTCAAGGGGGACGATCAGCAATTGACAATCCGAGAGACATTCCCCGACGAACAGGTCTATGCCTTGAGGGACATGAAGGAAATTTATGAATCCAAAACTCCGTGATTCGCAGATTTCGCCAACTTCTTGGCCAGCGGTGTGCTTCCGCCGGATTGCTCTCCATATGCAAAGAAGAAGTTTCTGCACGATGTCAGATTCTACTATTGGGAGGACCCCTACCTGTGGCGCAGATGTGCTGACGGCGTCATTCGCCGCTGTGTGCCCCAGTCCGAATGGCACAAAATCTTCGAGGCATGCCACTCATCTCCAACCGGTGGACACCATTCAGCCAACCGGACTGCCTTCAAAATCCTTGCAAGCGGATTCTATTGGCCTTCCATCTACGAAGTCTGTCGCGGATGGATAACAGGCTGTGATCGCTGCCAGAGGACCGGCAACATCTCGCGAAAGAATGAGATGCCACAGACACCGGTGATTGAAGTTAAAATATTTGATGTTTGGGGGATCGATTTCATGGGACCCTTCCCGATATCGCAAGGATTCACATACATCTTATTGGCAGTTGACTATGTATCACGGTGGGTCGAAGCCATTCCGACAGCCACCAACGACTCCAAAGTCGTTATCAAGTTCCTGAAGAAGCTGATGACAAGATTCGGAACACCGAGAGCCCTGATCAGCGATGGGGGATCACACTTTTGCAACAGATGGCTTTCATCTCTACTTGCCAGATACGGAGTAAAGCACCGTGTCACCACTCCATATCACCCTCAAGGGAATGGGTTGACGGAATTATCCAACAGAGAAATCAAGCAGATATTGGAGAAGACGGTCAAGCAAAGAAAGGATTGGGCGGCAGTCCTCGATGATGCACTTTGGGCATACCGCACCGCCTACAAAACACCAATTGGGACTTCTCCGTATCAGCTGATCTTCGGAAAGTCCTGTCACCTTCCTATCGAGATGGAGCACAAAGCTCGGAGGGCGGTGAAAGAATTGAATTTGGATTGGAAAATAGCCGCAGAAGACCGAGCCATGGCACTGAATGAATTAGAAGACTTTCGGGATGAGGCTTATGAGAACAACATCATCTACAAGAATCGAGCGAAGAGATTCCACGACAAAAAGATCCGCTCGCATGTCTTCACTTCAGGTGATAAGGTTCTCCTCTTCAAATCCCGTCTTCGATTCATGCCCGAAAAGCTTCAATCAAAGTGGGCCAGACCATACACCATAATCAGCCAATTTATGAACGGTGTAGTTGAATTAGCCGGACAAGATGGAAAGACCTTCAGAGTGAACGGGCAGAACCTGAAACCGTACTACACCCCTCTCCAGATTGGAGCAGTGGAGAAGTACTACTTGAACCGCCCTTAAAGTCAGGTATTGTCGAGCTAGCGACAATAAACCAAGCACTAGTTGGGAATTAACCCAACAGTTCCTTTTTTAATTTTTTTTCTTATTTTCGAGTCGTCAAGTTGGTTTTTTTTTTTTTTTTTTTTTTTTTTTCAAAATTGTGTCGAGTCCATTCGGGCCACGAAGATCGTCAAAAATTGGCATCGATCGATGAAGAAAAACTTCCTCGTCGACCGTAGCCAATTCTCGTCGATCGACGAAGGAAAACTTCCTCGTCGACCGAAGCCAATTCTCGTCGATCGACGAGACAAAAATGGGCTTCATCCATCGATGAAGACCCCTCGTCGATCGACGAGGTCGATTCTGAGCCGCCAAACAGAGGCGGGTTTTTAAACCCCCTCACCTCATTTTCTCCCTCACAAACACAAACACACGCACGATTTTTCTCTCCCAACCCCAACTTCGAATTTTTTCTCTCCAAAATCGTCGAAATCAACCACGATTGACAATGGACTTCCAACCCACATTCACCAAACGGTCCCATCTGAAGCGTTACGAGAAGTTCTTGGGGGAAGAGTTCGCAATCCGACAGACACTCTATCCCTGCCCGGAAACGATGCATTTGCTGGGCATTCGTAACGACGTTGAGAACCTCTTGGAGAGGATTGGCTGGGGTGCATGGATGACTGGCCGTTGGCCAACTTATCCGGCATTGGTCTTGGAATTCTTTGCATCACTCCGAATCTTCGAGGTCGAACCAGGGCCAGAGCCTACCACGATTGGGTTCCAGTTGATGAACAATTACCACGAGCTCCCAAGGAACCAGCTCGAGAAAATTTGGGGAGTCTACGAAGGGGGAGATGGTGTTCCTCCCCCAAGCTTCGACAGTGCTCGCTTCTGGTCCCAAATTGCTGCAGAGGCAAGTGATGACTTGCGGGTGTTCGACTCGGGGAATTTGAAGGCTTCCTCCATCGACAACCCTATTTTCAGATACATCCAGAGATGTATAAGGGTGTCGCTTTCCGGCAGGAACGAGAGCGGCAAGGTCAGAATTGGAGAACTCTACGCCCTCTACTGCATGTTGACAGAGGGAAAGTTCAGCCTGGGAGCGTTTGTCATGGACCATTGGAAGAAGCAAATCAAGGCCAAGAAAGGCAACATTTGGAGCGGGGGATTGATCACCCCGATTGCAGAATTTTTGGGGATTGACTTGTCACAATTTGAGGAGCTCGACGATGACAACCGAGGTCTTGGCACGGGGGCTTTGGTGAGGATGATGATGATTTCGCCGCGGGAAAGAGGTTGGTCCCTGCGGATGTCCAATGGAGACCGATTTCCACTGCCGAACCGGCACCTCACACACGTCACCGATTATCACTTCCGTGATAATTGGTTGATGAGCACCCCCGCCCACATGAGGTTGATGACCGGTGCACGAGGAGGTCCAGGCACCTCCAGACTTCGACACCGACCACAGACCCAGCCGGACCAGAGAGAGCCACAGCCGCCCCCAGAATCTGATGAGGAGGACGAGGACGAGGATGACGAGGGAGGACAGCACATTCCTGATCAGACTGGTGGACAGCCGCCACACCACTTCGCGGGAGAGTCTTCATCTTCCGGGGTGGATCTGGCGATGATCTACCAGTACATGCAGCAGCAGGCCGTTTTTCAGGCAAACTTCCAGCGGAATGTGAACACGAGGTTGGATACCCTCGATGTTCAGATGCAGCAGCTGCTCCTCAACACGCAGCCTCAGTCCAGTTCCCAGCCCCCGCAGATCGTTCGACAGGAACCCCGCCGCCGACTACCAGTGTGGGCATCATCCGATGTTCAGATGGAGGATCCTTCCGATGAGGAGGAATGAGGTATCGTTTCTCTTTTCCTTATCTAACTTTCAAACTTTTCCACTTTTTCGAGTGAATAAGTTTGGGGGGATGATGATAGGAAAAGGGAAACGTTTGTTTGTTTTCAATTTTTACCTGCTTTCAGTTTTTCTGTTTTTTTTTTTTTCAGTGTTTTTGATGTTTTCGTTTTTTCTGAACCATCACCATCCTTGTTCTTTTGCTTCAGTGTGAACAATTGCTCTCTGCAAGGCTTTTTATTTAAAATTAGTATTTTTGAACTCTTGATTTGTGGTACTTGTTCTAAGTAAATAGTCTTAGCATTGTTGAGGAGCTTTTGAACATAGGACAGTCGGAACTTTTTGATTATGATGGTGTTATGACTACTTAACTGTCTTTACTTAAGCTAGAATTGTTGATTGATAATCGAGATATTTGCTGATTAAGAATGATGATCTGTGTGATAGAGTAGCCGATGATAGGAGCTGTTTTGCTTGATATGTTGATCTTTGAAACTTAAATTTTTGCATGATAACTGTTCGAAATTGGATAATTATTGAGGAGCAGCGAAAATTTCTACCTTGTGAGAATTTGTGCCATTTTCTTTCGTTTGATGAGTGACAAAGTTGTTAGATTTATTTCCTAGAATTTGACGAATTTCTCTCTTGAGGTTGCATTAAGTGTGGTAATAGGGTGAAAATGATTTTAGGCATGTTCTTTCGTAGCCCATCTCCCATACACTAACCTTAAAATCTTCACTTGTAGCCCCTTTGAGCCTTGAATGAATTTTTTTCTTTGATTAGAAGGGTTGATGAATTTGATGATTGAGATTGTTTTGGATGATGTGAATTGTTTGGGAATGTGTTGATAGGCCATGTGAGGCCATGAGCGAAAAGAAAGAAAAAGGGGGTTTCCATGAAGTTAGAAAAAGAAAAAGGAACATTGATGAAAGAGAAAGAAATTTGTTTATGTTGTTCATAAATAATTGAGAGTGAGCTCTTAGGAACCCCGAGAATGATGAAAAGAAGAGGGAAAAAGAACAAGATTGAGTGAAAATTGTTTTATGTGGGCATGATATGCTAAAGACTTGGTGTTTATGGAAATATTTTTAGTCACTTAGCCAAAAATATCCTACCTTTTAGGTAAGCCACATTACAACCAAAATAAGACCTTTCTGATTCCCTGAAAAACCACACTAACAAGCAGTGGAGGGATGAGAAATTTGTCAAACCTATGGTGAGATAAACTAAAACTTTGATTGTGTGAAATTCAAAATCCTTTTTGATTGATTGAGCGATGAGTGCAAACACTGCCTGGTGAGGTTTTTCCTTGATAATTTACCAATAAGAATTTGTTTGGATTGCATATTTTTGTGAATAAGTGAAACTTGGATTGCAAATAGGCTTGTGAGGCATTGCACACTCGTATATGCATTTGATTATAATTCTTTTCTGTGAATTGATCGAGGACGATCAATGGTTTAAGTTTGGGGGAGTTGATAAGTTAGGATTTTCACTAACTTATCTTATAGTTCTTTGACTGATTGTGTAGTGTTTAGATCGTTTTTGTACTTGTTTTTGTGCATGAATTGGATTTTGTACTTGGAATGCCGTGTTTGATGAATCGTGCAGGTTTCTAGTCGAAAAAATAGAGGAATCAGGTCCAGTGTTCGAGACCTCGTCGATCGACGAGGACCCTTAGTCGATCGACGAGGCATGTCATTGCCAAGCGGTCGACGAAGCAAAGAAGACCTCGTCGACCGATGCTGTTCAGACGCGATCGACGAGGCAGAAAATGGAGAAGCGATCGACGAGGATCAGAAGCGGTCGACGCGCATGCGGGAATCCTGTTTCTACTCTGATTTGGAGATAGATGCATATCTAATTCTAGATACTGCTAGATACATCTTTCATCATTATAAATTCATGTAATTTTCGACTTTAGAGAGAGAGAGAGTTAGAGCAATTATTAGAATATTAGAGTTGAAGAATTCTTAGGGTTTTTATGTTTGAAGACAAGTTTCTACGAGAAGATTTCCGGATTCCAGTTTTTATGCAATTCAGGTTGTATTTTTCTATGATGAATATTAATCTGAATATGTGTGGCTAAATCCCTTCTCAGATTCTAGGGTTTCGAACTATCAATGTATGCATGTTGTGATTGATCGAATTATTTTCCCTTTCCCTTCGTAGTTTGTGAAATCTGTGCTTATTCATAATCTTGATTTGCTGATCACTTATTAGGATTATCTAGTTGATTACTTGAGACGTAACTGTAATAGTTTTCAATCGAAAGAGATTTTCACAATATAATCTGATTTCTTGTCGTAACTGAAGGAGACTAATTATAGGAGTAGAACTTGGGAGTTAGTTAATTTATCTTGAGACCGAACGGAGATAGGTAATTGACTAATCTACTTTACGAATTGTCAACCAAAGAAGTTCGTAATACTTTTCTGATGTTTCACTACGAAGAGGAATTAAAATTGGGAATAAATCGAATTGTTCATACATGTTATACTTGATAGGTAGATATCCCTGGGATCTGTGTTTCTCTTATTTGACTTCAAAAGCTATTTAATTTTCCTGTTCAATTTTCGATTGCAAAGATTGAGATTTCCAAAACAACCAAAACCTTTTCATCTGATTTTCCTAATCAATACTTTCAAGAACGCTTGATTTAGTACTTAAAGATTATTCGTTACTTCTTTCCCTGTGGGATCGATAATTTTATCTTTGCCGCTGTATTATTAGCTCTGCTAAGTCGCAGTTAAATAATATTGCGATCAAAGACCAGTGTACAAAACACTTAATCATATATGCTTTCAGTATACAATCCCAACAATCTCCCACTTATACTTAAAGCATAATACCATTGCTTTATCAAAGTATTAAGTGTGTCTATACTGTCAATCACTCCCACAACATTCACGTCACCTCTTGTCACGATTTCTCGTATGATGTGATACTACACATCCTATGTGTTTCACCACCTTGTGAGTCTTCGGTTCCCTTGAGTTTGTCATTTGCACCAACATGATCACAATTGCATATGACCTTATGAGGCAAACTCAGAACACACACCTCTAGAGGATAACACCGGAGTTATACTACTTCTCGCGAAGCTAATGAAGTTGACAAAAACTCAGCCTTCATTCCAGAATCCGCAACACACTTCTGTGTTAGATTCCTATAACTCCTCCTCCAAGGCCAACACATAGTTAGAGGTCGATTTCCTTTCCTTATGATCCTCCTGGATATCTGATGCCATTCAACTCACAAGGCTCATTCACTAACCAATGTGCCTATCCAGAGTTGAACTGATATCTGTTTAACATGCTTATAGCAGTACAAATATCTAACTTCGTTCATTTACAATATAGAAAGATAACAATCTTTCTTGCTATGAACGACTCACTACAGAATCAATTTAAGCGACTTGAGATACCTGAACATCCTTTTCTTGTGACCACACAAGACTTTAATTCAAAAGATGTTCTAAGATCTCATAAGTCCTATTTCTGACACTGTTCGGATAACCATCCTTTATGCCTGACAATATCTCCACACCGTTTCCGAATGTGAACACACTATCTGCATAATGTGTAAGGAAAACCACGCTTCCGCTGACACATAACTGGTACATGAAACCCTCATTCTCGATAGACAATATCGAAATGTCTGTTTCATGACTTTGAAGCACCTTTAAGTTCATACTTGAACTACCTTGGCTTCCAGATATGATGCTATTCACTGCACATAACTTATCTGGTTGTTGCATACAGATGTCGTCACCTTTTATCAAGGTACCCGTTTATAAAATACGGATGACGTCATCTATCTTCCAGATATTTAGATCCATATGTGCTGTTATGGTTAAAAGAATTCGAATGGGTTTAATAGTTGCAACCAGTGAGAAAGTCCTGTTGTGAAACATAACTTATTCACTAACCTAGATATTCGAATATACTAGGTTACTATTCGAGCATTTCTTTCATTGTATATCAATCAGTTACTTATAGCTGGTAAGCTATTTGGCAGTCACTGATCCCGATACACGACCATAACATTTACTGATTCATTTCTGAATCCATGACTTGACGTCATTAAGCCGCATCGTTTGTCTTAACAGCTTCGTTGTGCTTTAAGGGACGAGTACGATATTGTTCGTTAAGCTGAGAACAAGTCCAGAGACTGTTTCCACGAACTAGTACTATTAAGCCTGTTAAGGCAACCTCCCACAGCAACGATGCTCCTTTTACGTTGTCAGTTAATGGTGCATTAATTTGTGGCTTATCACCTTACACAGGTGACCGTGCAATTGGTTCCAAACCTTCCAAGGTATGCTCAATATGCCACGGGGTATTTCCTGATGGATTTGAATTGTCTTCTCTAAAACGTTAGAGAACAATCCCACATTTGAATTCATTGTTGCATCCTATACAACTTGCTTGTATCTAGGATTCATAAAGCAACCATCTTTTTCGTTTATCTGGAATAGCCCACAAAGCAGTACTAGTTTAAACCTTTCTTCCAACCAATCAGTTTCCTATATCAGCTTAACAGCCGAATTACCCATCATTGCCCTTTTGACAGAGTCAAGGTCTGCTAGGGTATTTGGAACTGATTTAGAAGACACTAGATTAAGCAAACATACAATTGCTTTTGGCGCTCTTCCCAAAAACGAAAATTTGGCAAAGCTGGCATAACTTATAAAATTTTAAAGAATCTCATTTCGTTTTACCTACACTATCCCAATCGAGGGATAATAGGTGTAGTTAACTGGGATGCAATCCCTTTGCTCTGCCAGATACTGTAAAACCCATCAATTAAGATACACCATTATGAATGAACCGTAATGTTTTTACGGTCTTGTTTAACTTATTTTCTACCTTAGTCTTGAACGCTCTTGATTAAAGCAAGAGACTAAGACTTGCAGTGAACTAGATAAACATATCCAAATCTTAAATGATTACAGTATCAATGCCTGTTAAGGCAATTGCGGAAGTAGACTCAAACCAACAAACTAGAGCAAACACGAAATAACCTATAGAGATACAATCGCCCATTTGAAAGGCCTGGTTACCATCTTATACCTCTAAGTAGTTATCATAAGTACCATTCTTAGGAATACCTGGAATGAATCCATAATTCCATAAATTACTTAAAACTACTTAGACTGATGTAACCTATCTCTATAGAGACTCTTTTAAATTATACCTTAGAACACTGATAGTTTATGTAATCAAGTAATGAAGAGATAATCATCTATAATAGAAAACACTGTTATTCATTCATGATAGATAAACTCTATCGAATAACTGATAATCCATTACAATAGATGAAAAATATGTTTATCATAACAAAACCAATATTTCTTCAGAATTTTAACATAAACTTAAAGCAAATAACTCCAACAGCTTGAGAAGATCTCTAGCATTTTCCTTGGAGTTGGTAATCCGTCATCCTCAAGCATCATCAGCTTGATTCCCTGCATAGTGCAGCCAAAACATGATTAGTACTCACAGTAACCACTACTCACTAGGAGTAGAAAACTGATACTAAACATGTATATGATGACGTACCTTGTCCGTTGGTGTTAACACCTGGACAATTTTCTCTCCAGTGTCCTATCTTGCCACGGCGGTAACACTAGCCCTTTCCTTTAACTTTCCCAGACTTTTTCTTTGGAGCATAAACTCCATTGTTCCCACCAGCAGTTTTCTTGTTCTTGTTCCTAGCCGTTCTCTTAGTATTTGCTCGTTTAGGAGCAGCAGACCGGCTACCGGAAGAAACCAAAACTGCTTTCTCGGGTTCCATCAGGGACTGTGCTGCCATCAAGTCACTGAGTAACTCATTAAGAGTATACTCCTTCTTGTTCATCACATCATTCAACCTAAAGTTTTCAAAAGACTTGGGAAGAGAGTTTAGTATGATATCGACTTGGGCTTCCGCGTCAATACCACCACCATGCAAAGTTAGTTCATCCATGAGGTAAGTCATGGCAACCACGTGCTCTCTCACTGAATTGCCTTCAGACATTTTCTTACTCACAATCTCCTTCATGAGATTGAATCTGACAGTTCTGTCCGTCTCCCCATAAGTCGCTGCTAGATTATCCATAATCTCACAGGCCTTATCATAATGCTGATGCTGCAGCTGCAGTACCTTACTCATAGTGGTCATCATGTAGCATTTCACTACATTATTAGACTTGATCCACTTATTGTAAGACTGCTGCCGCTCGGCAGTAGCATCAGCAGCTGGGACTAGAGGACAAGGATGATCCAGGACAAACTTGTGTTCTTCCGCAACAAGGATATAATCCAAATTACGTTTCCATTCAAGGAAATTCGGACCATTGAGAGGATTTTGAGCGAGGATATTAATGACATTATTCATAGACATATCTGAAAACAAATAAGCGAATTAAAGTACGCACATACTACGAACAATTGAAACAAATATGCATATAACCTTTAGATAAAACAATGCAATTTGCTTCCTCTAATTGCCCAAGCTAATTTACCGCAAGCTACTTGAGTAGACGTTTACGGCAAACGCTCAACCAGACCAAAATAGGTCCTTTAATTTCTTAACATGCAAGGTATCTTAAGCAAAAGAAATTAATATTGGAGATCTTAAGACCATGTTCACCTATCCGGAGCAGGGACATCATTCATGAGTTATACTCCAGGCAACATCTAAGCCAGTTTAACCACAATCCTAACTCCGGATGTTTAGAGCGATTTAGCATAGTACTAGACCCTATACCGCATGCCCCTCACATCCTTTGTTATCTCATTTAGTTTAATCTTAGAGACCAGTGAAAGTTGTCTCAATGCAAGCTACTTGAGTAGACGTTTGCTCAGAGGCTCCCACTTCTCATCTTAAACTAAATGTTTTATTTAGAAACCTCATCGAACCAGACCTAGTGAGAAACCTCTAACGCAAGCTACTTGAGTAGACGTTTACGCTTCAAGATGTCTCACTTCCAGTGAGAGGTCGTATTTGTGGAGGTCTAATGATCTTGGTTAGAAAAGAACCAAAATCTAGCTTAGTATTTTTAATTCTAAAGGTTTCATGCGCACACATTATTTTATGTTCACATAAATTATGTCACTCCCAAAATTCCATCATAAATTAATATGATCCCGGAATTTATAGACATAATTTAAAATATAAAATAAATCACATAAGACATGCTCAAAAATTAAATTGCAACATGCTTATAACAGTAAATAATTAAAGAATATAAACATGCTTTCCTATTATTTACTAGTGCGCACATAATAAATCACATCAATACGAGAATAAATAAATAAACAAATAAATTCTCGTGGCCCCTCAGATGCGATTACATGGAAATAAATTAAATCTAATATATTACAAGATTTAATTCCAATATAGATCTTCAAACTGGGCCTCCGTTTGACTTGAAATCTGATTCGGGCTGAAAAAACAGCAGTTGGGCTGAAAATTAGGGTTTCTGGCCCAACATGAGCAACCAAACCCTAGGTTTGGAAACCCTAGGTTTGGAAACCCTAGCTGCCACCCTCCTTGCAGTCGCCCTCAGCCGCCTTTCTGGCTGCCGCCTGCGGCCGGCCACCTGGCCCAGCCGTCGCCTGCGATGCCAACACCAGCAGCCACCGTTGGCGCCGCCTTTCCGGCAGCCAACCACCATCGAGCCGTCACCGGCAGCAGCCGCACAGAGCAAAGCCTGCGCTGTTGGTCGAGCATTCAGCCCGGCCGCGCGCGGCCCTGTGCCTGTCCGCGACCCTCGTCGTAGCGTGCAAAGCACACGCGACCCCGTTGACGGCGAACCCAGCAGCTGTCGCACCCAGCACCCAGCAACAGAAACGCCACGCGCGGCCTGCTGCTTCTCCCCCGGCCATGTCGACGGTCGCTGGAGCAAAATGCGATGGGAGAGAGAGAGGCGAGCGCGGCCCAGCCGCAGGGAAGAGTCCCTGCCACCGCCACTCGCCTGAGCCGCATGACTGTCGGCCACAAGGGCCTCTCCGGAAGCGCGCAGTAGCTCGAATGCCACCAGGACCACCATGCTCGCCGGATTCGTGAGCAGCAACAGCGAGATGGGCGCGGCCCAGCCGCAGGGAAGGGAAAACCCTGCCGCCGCCACCCACAGCCGCTGTCGCCGTCTGGCCGTCGCACGCCGCCGTTGTCGTCGGCGGCGGCGGCTGCTGGGGTGAAGGGGCTGAACCCTAGGCATTGCACCTCCTTCGTTCTTCGTTCTTCGTTTCTCGTTTTTCCAGATCTCAATTTCTCCAATTTTACAGATTTGAAATAATAAAGAAAATACAAAAAAAAATAGATCTAGATCTATTACATGATTTCCTATCAAATCTAACCACAGATTTTCTCGTGGTGAAAAAATAGATCCAAAAACGAGAAGGCCACGAGAACAAAAACATCCACAACAATTTAAATCCATCCATGAACATACATATTTATTTAATATCAATTTATCCAAGATAGAGCCTAAGAACATGAACCTCGCTCTGATACCAATTCTAGGGTTTGAGTCCACGATGGATAACACGAGTTGGCATTAATTAAATTCTTGCCAAGGATCGTTCTTAGGATACCATGAACAGATTTCAATTAAATAAACCTTGTGATCCTATGCATGCTCCTACAAAATTAATTGCAGAGGATGGATTAGAGAATACCTGATTTCACCGTTTGATCTACAGATCTAGATCGGAGCCAATAACGATGAAATAACCTTAGATCTGAGATAGAACCCCGGCGATGGATAGTGGTTCCTATAGATCTGATCTTCTGATCTGTTCCCTTGCTCCTTGGAAATCTGGTGAGGATTATCTACCAAGTTGAATCCGAGATCCGGAGAAATCGATCAGTTTCTCCCTCAGATTGCCGCCGCCGTTCTCTCCCCTTTTACTGATTATACTAAAAAGTCTCTTGTGATCTGATAGAGAGAAGGCCTTTATATAGTGTTAGGGTTTTGAGAAACCCTAACCCTAATGGGCTTGAGCAATTAATGGGCCAGACCAGGGACCATATGCAAATAATAAAGTGGGCCCTCTTTATTAATTAATCCTTCCTTGTTCAACCCAGAACATAATTAATTAATAAAACAATGTTTTAACCTTCACCACGGTAACAATGCAGACTCGCCCCTTTATTACCACGTTATTAGGAACGGGTTGCACCAAACTAACATGATACACATATTTAAGGTTTTAGACATTCATTAATTAATTTGGCTTATGACAATCAGCCACAATTAATTAATCTCTTATTTCCTGAGTAATACCACTCACTCCTTTTCACTTATGTCTGAATTAAATAATTCAACCTGCAGGGTTTAGCATAATGAACCTTGTGAGCTCCTCAGGGAATGTCACCATCCTGAAACGGATATGCTTACCTAAACGTCCAGACTAAGCAGGCCACACACAAATTGCCAACACCCAAAATACAAGTATTAGAGTACATGTAAGACTTGCCACTCTAGTAAATCAAAGTGTGGTCAATATGTGTGTGCGCCTTATCCTTCAGTTAGGTTTAAGATCATCGGAAGTATGTTAGGGATCTGGCTCATTCATATGTCAATGAGAATGGCACATCCCACTGTTGATCCCATCAATACATAACCATGTACTGACACATCAAGTAGCTAGGATAAGTCCACTTATGAACCGATATGCTGCAGCTTAGACCGACAGTCTATCCAGAGACTGTCTCAGCTGTGATACTATTTATATCTCGCTAGGTCAAACGACTCATATGATCCTCTGTGATCTCCTACACACCATGTGGTCATCCCTATAGGCGAGATAATAGGATATTATGGTTCGTTGTTTGTTTGTTTCATCAGACAGCGAGCATGTTGTGGCAACATATATGAAGACCAGTGTACAAAACTCTTAATCATATATGCTTTCAGTATACAATCCCAACACTTCGTTTGAGGTAATTACTTGATAAGCTTCAAGATGATCAGTTCCCCCTGAATCAATGATGGGTATGCTCTCAATGTCTGCTTCCTTGTTGAGATATGTAAGGGGCATTTGTTTATCCTTTTGCAGCACTTGATGATGTGACATGATTTGCTCATAGCTAGAGGATGAGGAGGCGGTCATCTCTGTAGGGTATGGTAGCTCTTGGTTTGGAGTTGTTTTGCCAAGATTGGAAGCTAGACTTGCTGCTTCAAGTGTAGCACCAAATGGCACCAAGCTAGGCGGTCATGTCTTTCTTTGTCTTCTTTTTCTTCTGACGTTGGGGCTGTTCAACAGCTTGTTGATTATCTTTCTATGAGTCGTCTTCTGAACTGCTAGCTACCTATTTTCGCTTTCGTTTGTTGCGCTTTTGTGTAGGCTTTGGAGCGGGGGTGCCTGTCTTCTTTGGCTACTTGGAAGCATCAACAACATGAACTGTTGGAATGGTCTTGAGATATTTGGATGTCTCAGCATCTAATTCCATGTCGTCTAAACTGTCATCTGCATCATCCTTTTGAATCGGGCGATAAACTGGAACTTTAGGTGGAATAAAATCAGATGATATGAGATTTTCTCCTTCATCCTGTGATCCTAGGATGCGCTCAAGAAGGTAGCTAACCTTCAATCCTAACCCTACACACGAGGAGAACTTCCCTTTGATTGGAATATCTTTGTTCTTCTTCGCATTCTCCAGTAAGAGGCCATATAAGTATGTTGCCCAATCTCCTCCAGGACAATCATCAAGGGCCATCATCAGAGAATATTTAGGACTACTTAACTCAAACAGGGATCCAATCCCACAATAGATCATTCTCAGCGCGATCTCACTGAGTGTTTTGGAAAATGGATTCAGTTCGGACACTTTGGTGGTAGCTTTGAACTTATTGGGCAGCTCAGGCTTCTTCCATTTTAGCGAGTGAGCTATTAATTCTTCTTTGTTGTTGTGAAGGTAATTGGCGATGTGGGTCCCTTTCTTCGGTAGATGTAGATATTGAGCAATAAGCTCAGGATCGACTTTTATCTTCTTCGTTTCAACTGTAGTCAAGAAGAAGGTCTCGTCTTTATCGTCAAAGGTTGTATTTTCGTAGAATTTGACGACCCGATTTGGATTGAACCTTCGAGGACATGCAGTCAGGAACTTTGTCAAGTTCTCTCAGAGTAGCTTTCCAGCAATTTCTTGAGCAATTGCCACGTCTGCGGTGATCGAGAGGAAATTCTTCCAATTCAGAATTTTCTCCTTCAAGACTTGAGATATCAGATGCTGTCGATCATCAGCGCTGGATTTGTCAACTATATCAAATAGTTCATCCTGAGAAGTCTCCTCAGTGATGACAAGCTTTTCGAGATTATCAGAGGTGCCGGTATCCATGATTTGGTTTGTCCCTTTGCATGAACTAGAGATGGAAAGTGGTTGATTTGAGAAATTCTTGGTTTGTGAATTTTTTGACGGTTTGACTGATTGACATGTAGGGAGTATAGAAGCCGACGAAAGAATGGGTTTAAGGGTTTTAGAGATCGATTTTGGCAAAAATCGTATGCTGAGATTTAAACTCCTTTTTGGTGTTGAACGGTTGTGATTAATGCTGACCTCAGTGCCTGTTCGTGTCGTCTGGCAAGCCGTGTAGCAGCGTAAGGAAGGATTGACGTGGCTCCGGGTAATACGCCATTGTGCTGCTCCAGAATTAATGCAACGTGCCGCCGAGATCTTCGCGGTAATCAAAGATGCACCTTGCTTTTTTGCAGTTTTCTCTCTCTTTAAGCTTCATCAAGAAGGTATGAGATGATCCACTGTTATCTCATAGAGAGAAACTGAGTTGCTACTCCTTGGCATGAAGAGACAGTCTCTCCCTTTTTTATATGACAAGATGATCTTGACAGTTTTCTTCTCGCAGTGTCCAATCAGTTCTTGAGTATTCTGACACAGCCCATAATATCGTAGCCTCATTCTCTGACATGAGATGACATATGCAAATTACCATCGATATAATCCATCACATGGCTTAGATAACATTTGCTTAAGACAGTTGTCAAATATTCAAGTCACGACTCTTCAGATTCTGAGTATAGATATGGTTCGTCGTGAATTCTTGGAATGGCATTCCCTTTATTTAAGTAGGAGAATATCTTGTCGATCATCGCAAGGTTACTTCCATAAATATCACTTCACGTAAGCAGTACTAACATCATCCTCCATATTTTAGAGAATTGATCCTACTGTTCCCATTTGCAGCCATGGCATCTTCAAAAGACATCTCCATTTGTCGCAACAAAATCTTCCATAGAGTTAGACTGTAGGTTGAGTCAGAATCACCGTTCTATGATGAAGTAATGAGGGGCCTGCGAGCTAACGGCCTTGAGAAATTCGTAAGCGTAAGACCTCATAAGTTTCAGAAGAATGTTCTAAGGACATTTGTCTACTCCAGTACCATCGCAGGGGAGAGGGAGATCATCGACATCGTCGATGGTCAATTAGTTCTCTGGACAGCTGATTCCTTCTCCAAAGATTTTGGTTTCCCCCAAGGCCGTACTCCAGTTGTGGTTTGTTTCGCAGGTGTGACATCGCTGGAATGGTCTGCTTGGTGCAGATGGAGAGATGCTGATGGTGATTTTCACCCTAGGGCCTCCGCATACGGACTGAATCCAAAATATAGAGTGATTTATGACATTATCAACCATATGATCGTCGACAATCCTTTGCTGGATTTGGATTTTTCTTCAACTGTCTGGAAATGAATGATGGCCTTTGACAATGAAACTGAGGTGGATTGGGCGACATTCATCTTCGACCAGGTGCTGGACTCTTTGGAACTGTACCCAGACGTTCCAATTCCTTACGGGATGCAGCTGAGCTGGCTCCTGGAGCAGAAGTTCCCATCCCTCACACAGGGTTCAACCAACCTCAGGGATTCTGACTTCCATCCCCCGAGACCTCGTTCCTCTCATTAACTAGGATAGTCATTTCTTGTCTTTTGTACATTGTAGACCTTTTGTAATGATTCTCAGATTTATGAAATGAAGAAGCTTTATCCTTTTGAGTTCTCAGAGTATGACAAGGCAGTTTCCTAAAATGTACCCTGTATGCACTTGAATGATACATACTTTCGAATTTCCAGAATCTGAACTTCCTTCTTTGGTGATGAAATATGTGGCCTTGAAATCATAGTCGTACGTTGAGGGACTAATTTCATGCTTAGTCTACTTCTTTAGCTTTCTGTAGGCCTTGTCCTTACGTCTATTCTGGAGTAATGAGATGTAGAGCCTTTAATTCTAATTCATCGATCCTTGTGCAGAAATATCAATAAATTCTCTTGACATGAAGTAAGATTCATCACTTCATATTCGTTCAAGTCTCTTTGCTTTCCTCCAAAAATGGATCCTCCACCTGAGATGGTGTTGTGAACTATAGTGTGACTACAGAACCAATGTGCAAGTATACACAATCCACAAGTAATATAGTCAAGTGAGACCAGATATCGAACCCAAGGGAGTGATGGTCTAAATCGTGCACTAAGAATTGTTTGTAAATCAAAAGTTGTTGTTTCTAACTTCTACTCAAAACATAAATATGCATAAACTATGATTCCTACTAAAGCTATGATCAGTAATATTTCCTCGTTCCACAAAATGAACATAAATGTTATAAATGGGTTCACAAGTGCTAGAAAACACACTCGGGTTATGGAATACAATTCATCACTGTTATCCTATATGCTAGAGTTTATGTCTCGCATTACCCTGAACCTTAGAACTTTTTCTAAACCTACCTAGCAAACTGTCGTTCTACTAGATCTACACCCTCTCACCAGGATTCATATGTCTATGCCTCTCTCAATGATTGGATGATGAAGCAATCGAACTAAGCTCGATTAAGTTATGCCATCTCATATGTCTATGAAATTAACACAATTATCTAGATCCCCTCGACCTATTTCACCTTTCGGTCTCCATAAGTGATGGATTTCTATTCACTGTCTTGCTCAAGAAACGATTGAAAACAGGATCAAAGATAAGTTCAGTCATGCGAAACTCGATTCTAACATATATTCAAGCAAATGATGTTTTGTTCCACAACACAAGTGCTAGATAGAGTTAGCTCATATTCAAAAATAAAAGAAATAAAAACATAAGATCATTCATCATCAAAATACAGCTTGAAAATCTAAAACCAAACTATAGACGATGATCCTTTCGTGCTCCGATTACTTCTTCTCCAAGCTCGATCTCCAGGCACCTCCGCTCTCTGCTCGTGTGTTGTTGTTATTATCCCTTCCAAAAGTGCCAAGCCTTTGTTTGATATTTTCTTTTTCACAGCCGTTGATCTCCTTCTCTCTTCCATGATGCATCCACGTGTGCAAATATGTCACTGTTTCCTTCAGACAAGGGATCGACTTCCTTCAGTGCCACCTGTCTTCCCAGCAGACAAGATAAAAAAGGACCTTTATTCTTGTCTCTGAGTGGTCCCGGAGAGAGAAAACCTCTTTCCTTCCAATCATGCATTTCCCATGCTCAAGCATATCTTCTATCAGCATGCGGTAGGTAAGCTCTAGCTTTCAGAACCTGAACTAAACTTCACCGAAAACTTGCAAAAACTTATTAATACTTGCATAAGTTAAAAATAACATGACCTATTTACAAAGATACCAAAAACCAGCAGAAAAGACTTTGATTACTAAGTAACTTAAGGAATCAAAAGATAACTCTTTATGAGAGTTATCACCCCCCCAAACTTAAGATGTTGTTTGTCCTCAAACAACTAAAAGAAACTCAAACCATAGATCCCAAAGTTCTTAAGAAATAAGCTAGAATAGTATGTCTCCTTTTTATTCAGCCCTCAGCAAAGATCAAAAAGAAAACATGAATGGTGATTCTTCCGATTGTTCAACTTCAGTCCTCGTTCTTTACAAAGTTTAACAATGCACACTCACCAAAACCTTGCAATCCAATGTTCACAGAAAAGTAAATTAGATTTCAAGATGACCAAATCATAGCTGAGCTTAGCTTTAACTATTTATTCAAGCCTCAATGCTCATCAATGCCATGTTTCTTTTCCTACCCAATCATCCTCTCTTGTTCTCAACTAATAGGCTTCACATCCCACTTAGATCAAAATGACTTTCAAAGCTTCTAATGTTAGGCCAAGGTTCAAGGTAAGAAAATTTGGAAGAGTGACTTTAAGTCTAGAGGTGTTGTCATCCTTATTCTACCGTTGAATTTATTTCACTCTTCTTTCTATAACCTCTTTTTTTCAGCAATTTGCTATTACTATCACACTTGGCTAAATCCCCAACAAACAATGTGGAAATTAGCTTTATTTCAAACATTTTATAGGCTAACACAACTGCCTATTCTCTTTTTCTTTCTCTTTTGTTTTCTTTTGTTTTTTTTTTCAGGCCAAAATGCCTATCTTTTCTTATCTTTTTTTAAAACAAGGGTAACAAGGTAACACTTCGGCTCGAAGTGACACCCCCCCAAACTTTAAACAGAACATTGTCCTCAATGTTAGAATAGAACTAGATCAGAACAACCCTCTAGACTGGGACCTGTTTGGAAAATGGCTTAACATGAAGTAGGTAAAAACAAGAAAAAGGCTCAGGCTCGAAATCTAGGTGCAAAGGAATATGAAATCATAACCAATGAATTATCTGAATGCACAAAGATCAAGCGACTGCCTTAATCATTTCTAAGTAGTATGCTTAGACCTAACTCATCTTGACCAAGATTGAACCTAGGGTAGATGACATTTCACAATATGAACTCCAAGATGCAGTACCAGCTAAGTTCAAGCATATGTATAGCATATCAGGTATATTCAAAAACAATGTTGCATACAAATTCTGTTTCGCAGATCTTGATATCATGTACACAGTTAAACAATGAAATTATACGAGGATTGACTCTCAACAATCATGATCATCATCAGACATGGAACAGAAGAAAAAAGGAAAAACGAGACATCATCGGACAAGAGGAGAACACACTACTAAACTTAAGACTTATTATTATAAAACCAACCGAGACTTCATGCTTTAACATAGATTAAGCATGAAAGTCGGACAACCACCAAACAAAATCAAAAGACGATAATCATAAAAACAGAAGTCACACAAACTAAAGCAGAAATTGTTTTTGCAAATACTTAGAAAGGTTAGAAAAGACCCCTTCCATCAAGCTGACCCATCCGCAGCGTTCTTCACCTTGATACGACCACCCTTCTTCTTCAACAATCTGGCAGTTTGGATTTTGACTTTCAGCAGCACCTTGTGCATCATCCGGAATCCTTTCAACCGCTTCACTTGCTTTGCTTTGATCTTCGAAAGTTCCTGCTGCAGAGCCTCCATTGAGTTGCCTACCCCGGTAGTCTCTTCTCCTTGAGCTCAGGCTTGTGCGGCAGCATGGCGCTTTGTCAGGTAAGGAATGTTGAAATAGCTTTTTGCTATGCTCCTCGGCTCCTCTGCATGGAAAGGAACTCCGGCCTGCTTGCAAAGTTCAGAAATTAGTGAAGGACAAAAGAGTGGTCCAACCTTCTTATAAGCTGGGACACCAACTGAATCGATGATAAACGGCGCAATGTCATTTGGATCGCCCTTCACTATCGCAGCTACCATCAAAATTCGATCCTGTCCCACCAAAGAATTGTTGGTCGTTGAACTGATTCGGTTCCTCAGAAAATGAATCCAAATGTTGGCTTCAATTGTCAAAAAGTTGGCCAACGAAGAAGGATTATCCTTGGTTTCATCCACCCAAAGTGCTCCCGGCACTGATACAACACTCAGAGCTTCATCCAACTGCTCCTTCGTGGCTGAGTTCAACAAATCAAAGAAAGTATCAGGTTGTGGTAGATGTGTGCCACAGATTTTGTGCACCGTTCTGGGATTCAACACCACCTCCTTTCCTCGGACGGTGGCCCTGTATTCATAATCCACCCCCGTAGACTGCACACAATTTGCATAAAATTCTCTGACCAAAGCGATAATCGGTGGAGGCTGCATGATCACGAAGGGCTCCCATCCTTGTTGTTCAACACTTCTGAGAACTCCTTCAGGCAGTTTAGACAGATCCTTGAATCCCCGTTCTAAATTGAACTTGCGGCTCGCAAGCTCTTGCATTCTATTCTGATGGAGCTTTGATGAAAATTTCGGGATCCTGTCAATCTCATCTGCAGACAACTCTACAACCTTGGCCTTGCCACTCTTAATCTCCTTCTTTCTTGCGTTGTCGGACCTCTTCACGAAACTGTCTCCCACTTCCTTGGCAACAACTTGCTTCACACGCTTTCCAGTATTCTTATTCCTCAAAATCCCCTTGTCATCTTCAATGGTTTCCACTCGCTTCCTCTTCTTGGGTGTTAGGTTCTTCTCAGGTACAGGAATTCTTTCCATTTGTAGTTGGTTTTCCACCAAATGTGGTTGCTTGCTCTTGCGATGCTGTAGCATTGACTGCTTCAGCTTCCTCTTCAACTTTGATGCTCTCACTCACTTCCTTCTCTTTAGGAAGAGGCTGACTCTGAGTCTCCGAACTTTTCTGAGCACTGGGCTCATTCTCCACTACAGGCTCTTCAGACTGGCCTGCCTCTGTTTCCGTTGTACTATCAACATCACCCTCTGATTTATTTGACTCGTGCTCGCTTTTCGGCTCTTCAGACTGGCCTTCAGCATTGCCCTCTACTTCTGTTTCCACAACTTCATTCTCTGGTTGTTCTGATCCATATTCTGCTTCTGGCTTCTCAGACTGGCCATCCACGCTTTCCTCTCCCTCAGATCCTGCATCTTCAGATTGTGCATCTTCCTTTTCTTCAGCAACGACTTCTTTTGCGGGTTTCTTTACAGTTACAGGAGCAAGTTTTGATGTGGCTTGTCAACCAAATCCATCAGGTCTCCTTTCTTGGGCTTGGTGCCCACAATCTTCGGCTTCTTGGCTGGTTCATCAGGAATCTCCACTGGATTCTCTGCACTAGTGGGTGGTAACTTCGCGTTCCTCTGAGCCATGATTGAGACAACAGCCTTGCTTGACCTCCTTAATAGTGGAGTAGGCTCCGGCTTCTTTGCCTTTTTGGCAGTCTTGGGTTTTGATGAAGCTGGGCTCGCCTTTTCTGGAGTCATCACAGGGGACTCAACTTCCATCCCTGGTCTCTTCTTCCCGCTTTGCTTCGTCCTCATGTTCAAATCTACAAAAAGCAAATTTTCAGACCCCCAAATCCCAAGAGCAAGATATGGCATTCGATTGTTTAAAATTTTCTTTTCAAATCAACATGTTCACCCCCAAACTTTGAGTTCACTCAAAGTTTCATCCAACAAATTAAACACCAGTTTGAATTTTTTTTGAAATTATCTCGAGCCCTAGCATAAACTTGTCAGAATATCTTGTCAGAACTACTGCATGTTACTCGCAATGATCACAGAAACCAAAACAAATATAACATTTCTTTAGTCAAGTTCATGAGTTCAAAATCATGCGGACAAATTGTTTTAATCCATAGCACAGACAACAATTCAGCAACAGTTTCAAGGACGCAGAAATACCAGCCATTCTTCGTTGCGGAATCAAACAAGAACAAAGAAACCCAAGTTCAAGACAAAATTTTAATACCCACAGGTAAAAAAATGTAAAGTGAAACAAGAAATTGTACCTGTTATTCGACACAAACGTCTTGATTTATGCACAAAGTTTCCCGGTTTCCTCTGCCAAATTTGCTAAAGTCGGAGTGTTTTTGAAGTTGTGAAACAATATGTACAATATATAAATAACCCCACTTAAAGCAAAAATAAACATCAGAAATAAGGAAACCCTTCAACTTCCCTTGATTAGACACAACCTTTCCTTTCAATTCAAAAAGTAACTTTCCTAAACCGTCATTCCTAGGGATAACCGCACTCTTTCTCCTCAACGGCTATGTGTTTAATCCCTATCCACAAACTTTCCAAAATCACTGTTTGTCTTTTCTTCTTCTTTTTTTTTATGTTTACGTACTAATCTTATGGAATAAATTCTAAATTCTCAAAATACTATTACCAAATAAAATACTAAGTCTACTTTACGAAATTAAAAACAAGTGCTCAATAATCATGCTACTTACAGGCTGTAGCATTCAACCATTCCTAAGATTTATTCACAGAAAATTTAACTAGACAAGAAAGTAAATGCAGAATTAAAATAAACATCCTAAGCCATCACCACATGCTTCATCTAATCCTCATGATGGCTTAGGCTACCTCACTTTAAGGTTCATCCAACATGAAAGAATCCTTCAGCTTGCTCCACCCTCTGTCCATTGACTTTAAATGTATCTCCTGTGCCTTCATCTTTCAGCTCCACAGCCCCATGAGGGTAAATCTTTACCAAAGTGAAAGGTCCTGACCATCTGGACTTTAGCTTGCGAGGAAACAACCTCAGTCTAGCATTGAAAAGTAAAACTTGCTGCCCTTCTTCCAAATGTCTATTTACAATCTTGCTGTCATGCCATCTCTTCACTTTTTCCTTGTATATCTTTGCATTCTCATAGCTTTGAATCCTCAATTCTTCCAGTTCATTGAGCTGCAGCATCCTTTTTTCCCCACTTGACTTAGGATCGAGATTCAATTTCCTGGTGGCCCAGAATGCCTTATGCTCCATTTCCAGGGGCAAATGACAAGCTTTCCCAAATACAATCCTATAAGGAGACATCCCAAAGGTGTTTTATAGGCTGTCCTGTAAGCCCACAACGAATCATCCAGATGTTTAGACTAGTCCTTCCTTGTAGTGTTTACAAACTTCTCCAGCACACTCTTTATCTCTCTGTTCGACAATTCAGCAAGTCCATTGGTCTGCGGGTGATAGGCAGTTGAAACTTTGTGGTTAATGTTGTATTTGGCTAAAAGAGCAGCCAAACTCTTATTAATGAAATGTGTTCCCTCATCACTGATGATAGCCCTTGGAGTCCCAAACCTTGTAAGATATTCTTGTGCAAAAATCTGATTACAGTAGCAACATCATTGTGAACACAAGCACAAGCTTCTACCTACCTAGATACATAATCAACAGCTAATAAAATATATTCATTTCCAAAAGAAGAGGGAAATGGCCCCATGAAATCCATACCCCACACATCAAATAGTTCTACTTCCACTATGTTGTTAAGAGGCATGGCATTCTTAGCTGGCAAATTCCCCACTCTTTGACATCTATCACAGCTCTTCACAAACTCAAAAGCATCTTTGAAAATCCTTGGCCAATAAAACCCTGACTGCAACACTTTGTCAGCTGTTCTCTGTCCCCCAAAATTCCCTCCATATACTGAAGCATGGCATTCATTCAAAATTTCTGGAATCTTGTAATCTGGAACGCATCTTCTGAAAATCTGATCAGAGCCCAATCTATATAAAGTTGGATCATCCCAATAATAGAATTTTGCATCATGTAGAAACCTTTTCAACTGCTGTCCATGCAAACCATATGGCTTTTGACCTGTAGCAAGATAATTTGCAATGTCTGCAAACCAGGGTGCATCTTCTTTGCATGCCATGAGTTGTTCATCTGGAAAAGCATCATTAATCTGTTCTGTGTCATCCACTCCAAATGGATTTTCCAGTCTTGACAAATGATCAGCAACTTGATTCTCTGTTCCTTTTCTATCCTTGATTTCCAAATCGAATTCTTGCAGAAGAAGTATCCATCTGATGAGCGTTGGTTTTGCATCTTTCTTAGCCATTAAGTACTTGATTGCAGAATGATCAGTGAATACAATTACCTTGGCCCCAACTAAATAGGATCTGAACTTATCAAAGGCAAATACCACTGCCAACAGCTCTTTTTCTGTAGTGGTATAGTTTCTCTGTACACCATCCATTGTCTTGCTAGCATAGTAAATAGATCTGAAAATCTTATTTTTTTCTCTGTCCTAGCACTGCTCCAACTACATAATTACTTGCATCACACATTAACTCAAAGGGTTCGTACCAATTTGGTGGTTGCATTATGGGAGCTGTAGCTAGTGCAGCTTTCAACTTGGTAAATGCCTTCATACAATCACTGCTGAAATCAAACTTTCTGTCTTGTTCTAGCAGTTCAGATAATGGCTTGGCTATCTTGGAAAAATCCTTAATGAACCTTCTATAAAAACCAGCATGGCCCAAAATGCTTCTAACTGCTTTCACTGAACTTGGAACTGGTATTCTGTCTATTACTTTAATCTTTGCAGGATCAACCTCGATGCCTTTGTTTGAAATCTTGTGCCCTAGAACTACCCCTTGCTGCACCATGAAGCAACATTTCTCCCAGTTTAAAACCAATTGTGACTTCTCACAAAGCTGCAACACTCTCTCAAGGTTTCCCAAACAAGTGTTAAAATCCCTTCCAAAGACTGAGAAGTCATCCATGAATACTTCTAAACCATTCTCAATCATTTTAGAGAATATAGAGATCATGCAACACTGAAAAGTTGTTGGAGCATTGCAAAGACCAAATGGCATTCTTCTAAATGCAAAGGTCCCAAAAGGACAGGTGAATGTAGTTAAACTCTGATGTTCTGGAGCTATGGCAATCTGATGATATCCAGAATACCCATCCAAGAAGCAATAGTAATCCTGACCAGCCAATCTGTCCAGCATTTGATCTACAAAAGGTAGTGGAAAATGATCCTTTCTGGTGGCATCATTCAACTTCCTGTAATCTATGCAGATCCTCCACCCAGAAACTGTCCTTGTAGCTATCATTTCATTCTTCTCATTCTGTACCACAGTAACTCCTCCTTTCTTGGGTACACATTGCACTGGACTCACCCATGAACTGTCTGAAATAGGGAAAATGATCCCTGCATCCAACCATTTGATGATTTCTTTTTTCACAACTTCCTTCATGTTGGGGTTGAGCCTTCTTTGTGGCTGTACCGAGTTCTTGATCCCATCTTCCAACAATATCTTATGCATGCAAGTTGTAGGGCTTATTCCCTTAATATTTGATATGGTCCACCCAATTGCCTGTTATGTTTCCTAAGCATGTGCATCAGCTTATGTTCATCCTCATCTTTCAAATTAGAGGCAATTATCTCAGGTAGAGTGTCTGCTTCTCCCAGATACACATATTTCAAGTGATTTGGCAGAGGCTTGAGTATTAGTTCAGGGGGATCCTCAACTGAAGACTTTGGTTCCTTCTGTTCTCTATTCATAAGGTCCAAGGATTCGAAATTAGCTTTGTACCCCCCAAACTTTGCTGTAGGGTTTGAGTCTACGATGGACAACACGAGTTGCCATTAATTAATTTATTGCCGAGGATCGTTCTAAGGATATCAAGAATAAATTTCAATCAAATAAACCATGCGATCCTATGCATGCTCCTACAACATTAATTGCAGAGGATGGATTTAGATAATACCTGATTTCACCGTATGATCTACAGATCTAGATCGGAGCCAATAACGATGAAATAGATCTGGATCTGAATCTGAACGCCGCCGATGAACAGTTGTTCCTACAGATCTGATCTTCTGATCTGTTCCCTTGCTCCTTGGAAATCTGGTGAGAATTATCTACCAAGTTGAATCTGAGATTTGGAGAAATCAATCAAGTTTCTCCCTCTGGATCGTCGCCGCCACTCTCTCTCAATTTTCAATATACTGAACAGTCTCACGTGATCTGATAGAAAAAAGGCCTTTATATAGTGTTAGGGTTTTGAGAAACCCTAACCCTAATGGGCTTGAGCAATTCATGGGCCATACTAGGGACCAGATGCAAATAATAAACTGGGCCCTCTTTATTAATTAATCCTTCCTTGTTCAACCCAGAACATAATTAATTAATAAAACATTGTTTTAACCTTCACCACGGTAACAATGTTGACTCGCCCCTTTATTACCATGTTATTAGGAACGGGTTGCACCAAACTAACATGATCCACATATTTAAGGTTTTAGACATTCATTAATTAATTTGGCTTATGACAATCGGCCACAATTAATTAATCTCTTATTTCCTGAGTAATACCACTCACTCATTTTCACTTATGCCTGAATTAAATAATTCAACCTGCAGGGTTTAGCATAATGAACCTTGTGAGCTCCTCAGGGAATGTCACCATCCTGAAACGGATATGCTTACCTAAACGTCCAGACTAAGCAGTCCACACACAAATTGCCAACACCCAAAATACAAGTATTCGAGTACATGTAAGACTTGCCACTCTAGTAAATCAAAGTGTGGTCAATCTGTGTGTGCACCTTATCCTTCAGTTAGGTTTAAGATCATAGGAAGTATGTTAGGGATCTGGCTCATTCATATGTCAATGAGAATGGCACATCCCACTGTTGATCCCATCAATACATAACCATGTACCGACACATCAAGTAGCTAGGATAAGCCCACTTATGAACTGATGTGCCGCAGCTTAGGCCGACAGCCTATCCAGGGACTGTCTCAGCTGTGATACTGTTTATATCTCGCTAGGTCAAACGATTCATATGATCCTCTGTGATCTCCTACACACCATATGGTCATCCCTATAGGCGAGATAATAGGATATTATGGTTCGTTGTATGTTTGTTTAATCAGATAGCGAGAATTGTTGTGGCAACACATATATGAAGACCGGTGTACAAAACACTTAATCATATATGCTTTCAGTATATAAACCTAACAATCTCCCACTTATACTTAAAGCATAATACCATTGCTTTATCAAAGTATTAAGTGTGTCTATACTGTCAATCACTCCCACTGCATTCACGTTACCTCTTGTCACGATTTCTCGTATGATGTGATACCACACATCCTATGTGTTTCACCACCTTGTGAGTCTTGGGTTCCTTTGAGTTTGTCATTGCACCACTATGATCACAATTGCATGTGACCTTATGAGGCAAACTCAGAACACAAACATCTAGAGGATAACATCGGAGTTATACTTCTTCTTGCGAAGCTAATGAAGCTATCAAAAAACACAGCCTTCATACTGGAATCTACAACACACTTCTGTGTTAGATTCCTATAACTCCTCCTCCAAGGCAAACACATAGTTAGAGGTCGATTTCCTTTCCTTATGATCCTCCTGGATATTCGATGCCATTCAACTCACAAGGCTAATTCACTAACCAATGTGCCTATCCAGAGTTGAATTGATATCTGTTTAACATGCTTAAAGCAGTATAGATATCTAACTTCGTTCATTTACAATATAGAAAGACAACAATCTTTCTTGCTATGAACGACACACCACATAATCAATTTAAGCGACTTGAGATACCTGAACATCCTTTTCTTGTGACCACACAAGACTTTAATTCAAAAGATGTTCCAAGATCTTATAAGTCCTACTTCTGAAACTGTTCGGATAACCATCCTTTATGCCTGACAATATCTCCACACCGTTTCCGAATGTGAAAATACCATCTACATAATGTGCAAGGAAAACCACGCTTCCGCTGACACATAATTGGTACATGAAACTCTCATTCTCGATAAACAATATCGAAATGTCTGTTACATGACCTTGAAGCTCCTTTAAGTTCATACTTGAACTACATTGGCTTCCAGACATGATGCTTTTCACATAACTTATCTGGTTGTTGCATACAGACGTCGTCACCTTTTATCAAGGTACCCATTTATAAAATACGGATGATGTCATCTATCTTCCAGATAGTTAGATTCATATGTGCTGTTATGGTTAAAAGAATTCGAATGGATTTAATAATTGCAACCAGTGAGAAGGTCTTGTTGTGAAACATAACTTACTCAATAACCTAGCCTCTCGAATATACTAGGTTGCCATTCGTGCACTTTTCTTGTATATCAATCAGTTGCTTATAGCTGGTAAGCTATTTGGCAATCACTGATCTTGATACACAACCATAACATTTACTGATTCATTTCTGAATCCATGACTTGACGTCATTAAACTGCATCTTTTGTTTTAACTGCTTTGTTGCGCTTTAAGGGATAAGTACGATGTTGTTCGTTAAGCTGGGAACAAGTCCAGAGACTGTTTCCACGAACTAGTACCACTAAGCCTGTTAAGGCAACCTCCCACTGCAACGATGCTCCTTTATGTTGTCAGTTAATGGTGCATTAATTTGTGGTTTATCACCTTACACAGGTGACCGTGCAATTGGTACCATACCTTTCCAAGGTATGCTCAATATGCCATGGGGTATTTCCTAATGGATTTGAATTGTCTTCTCTAAAACGTTAGAGAACAATCTCACATTTGGATTTATTGTTTTATCCTATACTACTTGCTTGTATCTGGGATACACAAAGCAACCATCTTTTCGTTTACATGGAATAGCCCACAAAGCAGTGCTAGCTTAAACCTTTCTTCCAACCAATCAGTTTCCTATACAGCTTGACAGCCGAATTACCCATCATTGCCCTTTTTGACATAGTCAAGGTCTGCTGGGGTATTTGGAACTGATTTAGAAGACACTAGATTAAGCAAACATACAACTGCTTTTGGCGCTGTTCCCAAAAACGAAAATTAGGCAAAGCTGGCATAACTTATAAACTTTTTAATGAATCTTATTTCGTTTTACCTACACTATCCCAATTGAGGGATAATAGGCGTAGTTATCTGGGATGCAATCCCTTTGCTCTGCCAGATACTGTAAAACCCCATCACTTAAGATATATACCATTATGAATGAACCGTAATGTTTTTTACGGTCTTGTTTAACTTATTCTCTACCTTAGTCTTGAACGCTCTTGATTAAAGCAAGAGACTAAGACTTTTAGTGAACTAGATAAACATATCCAAATCTTAAATGATTACAGTATCAATGCCTGTTAAGGTAACTGCGGAAGTAGACTCAAACCAGCAAACCAGAGCAAACACGAAATAACCTATAGAGATACAATCGCCTATTAAAAGGCCTGGTTACCATCTTATACCTCTAAGTAGTTGTCATAAGTATCATTCCTAGGAATACCTGGATTGAATCCATAATTCCATGAATTACTTAAAACTACTTAGACTGATGTAACCTATCTCTATAGATATTCTTTTAATTATACCTTAGAACACTGATAGTTTATGTAATCAAGTAATGAAGAGACAATCATCCATAAGAGAAAACACTGTTATTCATTCATGATAGAAAAAATTCTATCGAATAACTGATAATCCATAACGATAGATGAAAATTGTTTATCAAAACAAAAACAATATCTCTTCAGAATTTTAACATAAACTTAAAGCAAATAACTCCAACAGCTTGAGAACGATCTCTAGCATCTTCCTTGGAGTTGGTAGTCCTGTCATCCTCAAGCATTATCATCAGCTTGATTCTCTGCATAGCGCAACCAAAACATGATTAGTATTCACAGTAACCACTACTCACAGGGAGTAGAAAACTGATACTAAACATGTAAATGAAGACGTACCTCGCCCATTGGTGTTAACACCTGGACAATTTGCTTTCCAGTGTCCTATCTTGCCACAGTGGTAACACTTGCCCTTTCCTTTAACTTTCCCAGCCTTTTTCTTTGGAGCATAGACTCCGTTGTTCCCACCAGCAGTTTTCTTGTTCTCATTCCTAGATGTTCTCTTAAGTTTTTGCTCGTTAAGGAGCAGCAGACCGGCTACCGGAAGAAACCAAAACTGCTTTCTCGGGTTCCATCAGGGACTATGTTGCCATCAAGTCACTGAGTAACCCATTAAGAGTATACTCATTCTTGTTCATCACAGCATTCAACCTGAAGTTTTCAAAAGACTTGAGAAGAGAGTTTAGTATGATATCGACTTGGGCTTCCACGTCAATACCACTACCATGCAACGTTAGTTCATCCATGAGGTGAGTCATGGCAACCACGTGCTCTCTCACTGAACTGCCTTCAGACATTTTCTTACTCACAGTCTCCTTCATGAGATTGAATCTGACAGTTCTGTCCGTCTCCCCATAAGTTGCTGCTAGATTATCCATAATCTTACAGGCCTTATCATAATGCTGATGCTGCAGCTGCAGTACCTTACTCATAGTGGTCATCATGTAGCATTTCACTACATTATTAGACTTGATCCACTTATTGTAAGACTGCTGCCGCTCGGCAATAGCATCAACAGCTGGGACTGGCGGACAAGGATCAGTAAGGACAAACTTGTGTTCTTCCGCAACAAGGATATAATCCAAATTACATTTCCATTCAAGGAAATTCGGACCATTGAGAGGATTTTGAGCGAGAATATTAATGACATTATTCATAGACATATCTGAAAACAAATAAGCGAATTAAAGTAAGCACATACTAAGAACAATTGAAACAAATATGCATAGAACCTTTAGATAAAAAAATGCAATTTGCTTCCTCCAATTGCCCAAGCTAATTTACCGCAAGCTACTTGAGTAGACGTTTACGGCAAACGCTCAACCAGACCAAAATAGGTCCTTTAATTTCTTAACATGCAAGGTATCTTAAGCAAAAGAAATTAATATTGGAGATCTTAAGACCATGTTCACCTATCCGGAGCAGGGACATCATTCATGAGTTATACTCCAGGCAACATCTAAGCAAGTTTAACCACAATCCTAACTCCGGATGTTTAGAGCGATTTAGCATACGTACTGGACCCATGCCGAATGCCCTTTACATCCTTTGTTATCTCATTTAGTTTAATCTTAGAGACCAGTGAAAGTTGTCTCAATGCAAGCTACTTGAGTAGACGTTTGCTCAGAGGCTCCCACTTCTCATCTTAAACTAAATGTTTTATTTAGAAACCTCATCGCACCAGACCTAGTGAGAAGCCTTTAACGCAAGCTACTTGAGTAGACGTTTACGCTTCAAGATGTCTCACTTACAGTGAGAGGTCGTATTTGTGGAGGTCTAATGATCTTGGTTAGAGAAGAACCAAAATCCAGCTTAGTATTTTTAATTCTAAAGGTTTCATGCGCACACCTTATTTTATGTTCCCATAAATTATGTCATACCCAAAATTCCATCATAAATTAATTTGATCCCGGAATTTAAAGACATAATTCAAAACATAAAATAAATCACATAAGACATGTTTAAAATTAAAATGCAACATGCTTATAAGAGTAAATAATTAAAGCAAATAATCATGCTTCCTATTATTTACTAGTGCGCACATAATAAATCACACCAATACGAGAATAAATAAATAAACAAATAAATTCTCGTGGCCCCTCAGATGCGATTACAACTGAAAAATAATTAAATCTAACTATTACAAGATTTAATTCCAATACAGATCTTCAAACTGGGCCTCCGTTGGACTTGAAATCTGATATGAATTGGGAAAATCAGCATTTAGGCTTCAAATTAGGGTTTCTGGCCCAAACAGCAGCCAAACCCTAATTTTCCAGGACAGCGGGCCGCCTCCGGGCCAACAGGCCTGAGCTACAACCCAGGCAGCAAACCCTAGCCGCCACCCCTGCAGCAAGCAGCCGCCGCCGCCAGCCCTTTGCCGCGCCACCGCCGGATTTCGCACCCCAGCCATCGTCGCCGCCCGCCCCAACAGCTCAGCCACGTCCCGACGCCGTCGCCAGCCACCCACGTTGCCGGTGAGTCACAAAGGATGCGAAGCAGCAGAAAATGATGCGTCCCTGCCGCGCGCAACCAGCGCGCAGCTATGCTGCTCCACCACCTCGCAGAAACACCACCACCGCTCGTCGTTACCAACCGCGCGCGGCTCCACCACCAACCCGCTCGCATACCAGAGGAAAAACAGGCCGAACGGGAAAGAGACAGCTCAGAAAGTGTACGCGCGCGCGCGACAGGCGAGCCCGCGCGCCACCGCCGCCCAGCAACTGCTCCCTGCGGTGGAACCCTAGCCGCCTGCAGAAGACGTCACCGAAGCAGTCGCGCGTACCAAAAGCAGCCGCAGCCGCTGCAACCGCCGCGCGCGCGCATCCTTTCTCCCCCTGCTATCACCGGCGCACACAGCCCAGCCGCACGCGACCCTCGCTTTTGCGCGCAACCGCCACCGGCATCCATCGTCAGACCTACGAGGCTCGCCAACGAGGAGCACAGCAGAAAAATGAGCAGACTGTGCAGGCCGTGTATGCGCGCATGCGACAGGCGAGCCCGCGAGCCGCCGCCGGCTCTGCAACTGCTCCCCGCGGTGGAACCCTAGCTGCCGCACCTGCTGGACCTTTGACGCTCGCTGGAAACGCAGGATGCAGCAGTAGTGAGACCTAGGGCGTGGCCCAGCCGCAGGCAGAGAGCCTACCCGCCGCCGCCACCGCCGTGGTTGCCGCCGCCGGCGAGATTTGGGCTGAACCCTATTCATGTTGCCTCTTTGTTCTTCGTTCTTCATTCTTCCTCTGGATCTCAATTTTACAGATTTAAAAAAATAGAATATACAAAAGAATAGATCTGGATCTATTACATGATTTTCCTTATTAAATCTAACCACAGATTTTCTCGTGGTGAAAAATAGATCCAAAAACGAGAAGGCCACGAGAACAAAAACATTCATGACAATTTAAATCCATCCATGAACATACATATTTATTTAATTTCAATCTATCCAAGATAGAGCCTAAGAACATGAACCTGGCTCTGATACCAATTGTAGGGTTTGAGTCTACGATGGACAACACGAGTTGCCATTAATTAATTTCTTGCCAATGATCGTTCTTAGGATATCAAGAGTAAATTTCAATCAAATAAACCATGCGATCCTATGCATGCTCCTACAACATTAATTGCAGAGGATGGATTTAGATAATACCTGATTTCACCGTTTGATCCACAGATCTAGATCGGAGCCAATAACGATGAAATAGATCTGGATCTGAATCTGAACGCCGGCGATGAGCAGTTGTTCCTACAGATCTGATCTTCTAATATGTTCCCTTGCTCCTTGGAAATCTGGTGAGGATTATCTACCAAGTTGAATCTGAGATCTGGAGAAATCGATCAAGTTTCTCCCTCTGGATCGCCGCCGCCACTCTCTCTCAATTTTCAATATACTGAACAGTCTCACGTGATCTGATAGAGAGAAGGCCTTTATATAGTGTTAGGGTTTTGAGAAACCCTAATCCTAATGGGCTTAAGCAATTCTTGGGCCAGACCAGGGACCAGATGCAAATAATAAAGTGGGCCCTCTTTATTAATTAATCCTTCCTTGTTCAACCCAGAACATAATTAATTAATAAAACATTGTTTTAACCTTCACCATGATAACAATGTTGACTCGCCCCTTTATTACCACGTTATTAGGAACGGGTTGCACCAAACTAACATGATCCACATATTTAAGGTTTTAGACATTCATTAATTAATTTGGCTTATGACAATCAGCCACAATTAATTAATCTCTTATTTCCTGAGTAATACCACTCACTCCTTTTCACTTATGCCTGAATTAAATAATTCAACCTGCAGGGTTTAGCATAATGAACCTTGTGAGCTCCTCAGGGAATGTCACCATCCTGAAACGGATATGCTTACCTAAACGTCCAGATTAAGCAGACCACACACAAATTGCCAACACCCAAAATACAAGTATTAGAGTACATGTAAGACTCGCCACTCTAGTAAATCAAAGTGTGGTCAATCTGTGTGTGCCCCTTATCCTTCAGTTAGGTTTAAGATCATAGGAAGTATGCTAGGGACCTGGCTCATTCATATGTCAATGAGAATGGCACATCCCACTGTTGATCCCATCAATACATAACCATGTACTGACACATCAAGTAGCTAGGATAAGCCCACTTATGAATCGATGTGCCGCAGCTTAGACCGACAGCCTATCCAGGGACTATCTCAGCTGTGATACTATTTATATCTCGCGAGGTCAAACGATTCATATGATCCTCTGTGATCTCCTACACACCATTTGATCATCCTTATAGGCGAGATAATAGGATATTATGGTTCTTTTTATGTTTGTTTAATCAGATAGCGAGCATTGTTGTGGCAACACATATATGAAGTCCGGTGTACAAAACACTTAATCATATATGCTTTCAGTATATAATCCCAACATTTGCACCATGCTCAACCCATGCTGCAGCATTCTCATCAGTCATATCTCTATTCTCACATTCTTCCTGCTGCAATTCCTCCACATGTTCTGCTTTAATGGATTCCAATATTCCAATGGTAAAACAGTCTTCTGATTTATCGGGTAACTTCATGGTATTGTACAGGTTAAAAGTAGCCTGCTCTTCATGAACTCTCATAATCAATTCCCCTTTTTCCATATCAATCAATGTTCTTCCTGTGGCTAAGAAAGGTCTCCCCAGGATGATGGGTACTTCTCTATCAGCTTCATATTCTAGAATGATAAAGTCTGCGGGGAAAATGAACTTATCCACTCTAACCAGTGCATCTTCAATCTTTCCCTCTGGGTGAACAGTTGATCTGTCTGCAAGCTGCAAAGTGATGGTTGTTTGTCTTGCTCCTCCTATACCCAGCTTCTTGAAGATTGAAAGTGGCATCAAGTTCACACTAGCTCCAAGATCGCATAATGCTCTTCCTACATCCCTTCCCCCAATTGAGCATGGAATGGTGAAACTCCCTGGATCCTTTAATTTTGCTGGAATTTGCCTCCTCAAAGGTCCACTAACTTCCTCAAACAGAGACACAGTCTCAAACTCCTTCAGCCTTTTCTTTTTAGTCAAAATGTCCTTCAGAAATTTCACATAAGTTGGCATTTGTTCTAGAGCTTCCACCAAAGGTACATTGATGTGGATTTGCTTGAGCATGTCCAGGAACTTTTTGAACTGCTCCTCTTCTTTCTACTTTTTGAATCTGACAGGGTATGGTGGTTGAGGTAGATTGCAGTCATCTTCCACTGATTTCCTTTTACTAGTTGGTAAATTTCCTTCAGGAGCTTCAACAGGCTTTTCTTGGTTTACCAACTCTTCATTAATTATTGGATAGGTTTCTCTAATGGGAGCTTTTCCTTCCCTCTGTGCTTTAGCTCCATTCTGAACCTCTTTTTCAGGTAATTCCATCGCTTTCTGATGTATTTCATTTGGTTTCTCTTCAGTCTGTTTTCCACTTCTCAAAGTGACTACTTTGCACTGCTCATTTCCCCCTCTTGGGTTCTCTGTGTTACTGGGTAAACTTCCCTGTGGTCTATTCCTGATATCATTAGCTAACTGTCCCATCTGAACCTCCAAGTTCCTTAATGAAGAAGCTTGACTCTGTATCAAAGCATCCTGGCTTTTCAGTCTTACCTCATTCTTTGCCATAAATTCCTTCATCATTTCTTCCATGGTTTTCTCAGGTTTCTGAGGTAGTGCCTCTAAACATTGATGCTGACCACTCTGCTGTTGATTGTTCTACTGCTGGTTATACTGATTATATCCACCTTTGTTAAAGTTATTATGCTGGTCCCGTGCTCCAGCATTTTGACTTCCCTGCCCAGACCATGAAAGATTAGGATGGTTCTTCCACCCTGGATTATAAGTGTTTGAATATGGGTTATTGTTTCCCTCATACTGCTGAGGCCTATTTCCCATATAGCACACAGATGCTGGATTTGAAGGGCATTCCTCAAATTGATGTCCTTCCCCACAATAAATACAACTCAGAACCATTGCAGTTTCAGTTGACATCGGGGAAACCATAGTTTGACTAGTGTTTTTCTCTATGCTCTTCATGGTTGCTCCCAGAGCTTCCATTTGTGCAGTAAGAACCTGAATAGGATCCACTTCTAAGACCCCTGCAACTTTTGGAGTGGCTACAGCTGCTGCTCTAGAGTTTGCCTACAGATAATTGTTTGCAGCTATTTTGTCAAAAATTTCACAAGCTTCATTGTAAGTTTTGTCCAACAGAGCTCCTCCTGCAGTAGCATCAATCATCATCCTAGAGTTTCCAAGCAGTCCATTGTAAAAAATCTCTATCTGGATACCATAATGGATTCCATGATTTGGACATCTTCTCAGTAGTTCTTTGTACCTTTCCCATGCCTCACTGACTGACTCATCTGATTCCTGTTTAAAGGACATAATAGCATTTCTACATCTGGCATTCCTGGTAGGAGGAAAATACTTTATCAGGAAAGTCTCAGCTAGCTCGTTCCAAGTTGTTGCAGATCCTGGTGTTAAATTTGTGAGCCAAGTCTTAGCACTATCCCTCAAAGAGAAAGGGAATAGGCGCATCCTCAATGCCTCAGGTGTTACTCCTTGCAATTTAAAATTGTCACAGACCTCCAAGAATGATCTTAAGTGAAGGTGGGGATCCTCTGTGGCTTGTCCACTGAACTGTCCCAAACTTTGTAACATCTGGAACATAACTGGTTTTAGCTCAAAGTGTTGTGCCTGCACTTCAGGTCTCACCACCCCAGGACTAAAATCAGCAAATCTTGTTGCCATGAACGATCTGATCACTTTATCTTTCTCATCAATCTCTCTCTCTGGTTGTTCATCAGCCATCTTTCTGATTTTCTATTTCCTTCTGTTCCTTCTAAAAGTCCTCTCAATTTATGGATCAAATGGAAATAGTTCTCTTACAATCTTTTCACTCCAAACTATTTATCTTCCTGCATTATAAAAATGATTAGTTTCCACAATCAGATCGATCATATAATATAATACTCAAATAATTCAAAAGCATTCAGATTTAAATTTAATCTCTCCCCGGCAACGGCGCCAAAAACTTGTTGTGAACTATAGTGTGACTACAGAACCAATGTGAAAGTATACACAATCCACAAGTAATATAGTCAAGTGAGACCAGATATCGAACCCAAGGGAGTGATGGTCTAAATCGTGCACTAAGAATTGTTTGTAAATCAAAAGTTGTTGTTTCTAACTTCTACTCAAAACATAAATATGCATAAACTATGATTCCTACTAAAGCTATGATCAATAATATTTCCTCGTTCCAAAAAATGAACATAAATGTTATAAATGGGTTCACAAGTACTAGAAAACACACTCGGGTTATGGAATACAATTCATCACTGCTATCCTATATGCTAGAGTTTATGTCTCGCATTACCCTGAACCTTAGAACTTTTTCTAAACCTGCCTAGCAAACTGTCGTTCTACTAGATCTACACCCTCTCACCAGGATTCATATGTCTATGCCTCTCTCAATGATTGGATGATGAAGCAATCAAACTAAGCTCGGTTAAGTTATGACATCTCATATGTCTATGAAATTAACACAATTATCTAGATCCCCTCGGCCTATTTCACCTTTCGGTCTCCATAAGTGATGGATTTCTATTCACTGTCGTGCTCAAGAAACGATTGAAAATAGGATCAAAGATAAGTTCAGTCATGCGAAACTCGATTCTAACATATATTCAAGCAAATGATGTTTTGTTCCACAACCCAAGTGCTAGATAGATTTAGCTCATATTCAAAAAATAAAAGAAATAAAAACATAAGATCATTCATCATCAAAATACAGCTTGAAAATCTAAAACCAAACTATAGACGATGATCCTTTCGTGCTCCGATTACTTCCTCTCCAAGCTCGATCTCCAGGCACCTCCGCTCTCTGCTCGTGTGTTGTTGTTATTATCCCTTCCAAAAGTGCCAAGCCTTTGTTTGATAGTTTCTTTTTCACAGCCATTGATCTCCTTCTCTCTTCCATGATGCATCCACGTGTACAAATGTCACTGTTTCCTTCAGACAAGGGATCAACTTCCTTCAGTGCCACCTGTCTTCCCAGCAGACAAGATCAAAAAGGACCTTTATCCTTGTCTCTGAGTGGTCCCGGAGAGAGAAAACCTCCTTCCTTCCAATCATGCATTTCTCATGCTCAAGCATATCTTCTATCAGCATGCGGCAGGTAAGCTCTAGCTTTCAGACCCTGAACTAAACTTCACCGAAAACTTGCAAAAACTTATTAATACTTGCATAAGTTAAAAATAACATGACCTATTTACAAAGATACCAAAAACCAGCAGAAAAGACTTTGATTACTAAGTAACTTATTCAAAACAATATCTAAAATTCGTAAGAAGTAATCAAAAGATAACTCTTTATGAGAGTTATCAGATGGTGAGAGATATTTCGAACATCTCTGTATACCGCAACAAGATCCTAGACTTCGGTGGATTTTGGCGACAGAAGTGGGGTACACCTGCCATTTTTAAAGAGGTGTTTGAAAAGTTGGAGGCCAACCATCTTCAGTCCTTTGTAGGTAAGGAACCTTGTGCCTTTCATAGAGATTTATTGGAGGTGCTCCCCTACAATTGCATGGTAATGGAGAATGAGATTTACTTCAATCTCAATGATGTGGGGTTCCTTTTTACAGCTGATTCTCTTGCTGCTGAGTTTGGACTTAAGGAGGGCGGCATCCCTGTTAAAGACTATCTTTAGAATGTCGTGGGTTCTGAGTGGTCAGCATGGCAACGGTGGAGAGTGGCGGAGGTCAAATTCCACCCATCTGTATCCAACAATTCTCTCAAGTCGCGTTATAAGGCGACTTTTGATATAATCAACCAAATGATAGTCTGTCACCCTACTCAGACTACTCATTTTTCACTGTTGGTATGAAAGGCTATGATGGCATTTGAAGATCAGGCTGACGTAGATTGGGCTGCATTCATCTTCAACCGCGTGATAACTACCTTTCAAAAACTTCCGGAGGTTACCATCCTATATGGTATGCAACTGGGCTGGCTCATTGAGAAGCAATTCCCTTTTCTTGAGGAACATGGGGCAAGGCTAATAGCCACTGACTTCTATCCTTCGAAGTGTGCTTTCTCTTACATCCCATAGATGCAAGCTTCATGCAAGGCTAATTGTCATTTTGTATCCATCTTCAATGAATGAAAGAAATCGTATTTTCTTTGTCTTCAGCAAATTGTAACCATTTAATAAACTATAATTGACTAATTATTATATCAATCAAGTACAATTAACAGTTGTTGCACCGATCACTTATCGTCTCATTTTCTTGAGACTTCATCAAACTCTAGAAGACCTAGTTTGATGCATAGCTCTTTGAAACGAGACTCAGGTAGCGATTTGGTGAATATATCCGCTAACTGGTCTTCAGTTTTAATGTATTCCATCGAGACATCTTCTTTCTCCACATGGTCTCGAATGAAATGGTGATGAATATCGATGTGCTTCATCCTGGAATGTAGAACTGGAATCTTTGAAATAGAAACTGCGTTGTTGCTATCAAAGTAGATAGGAACACATCCTGTATCTATTCCATAGTCCTTAAGTTGCTGCTTTATCCACAACACTTGAGCACAATAGCTGGCTGTTGCTACATATTCTGCCTCTGTGATTGATGTAGCCACTGAATGCTGTTTCTTGCTGAACTAACTAATCAGTTTATGTCCTAAAAACTGACAGGTTCCACTTGTGCTCTTTCTGTCGATTGAGCAGCCTCCAAAATATGAATCAGAGAATCCATTCAACATGATTCCATAAGTTTTGGGATACCAGATACCTAGAGATTCTGTACTCTTGAGGTATCTTACAATTTTCTTTGCCGCTTCCATGTGAGACTTCTTTGGATTCGCCTGGAACCTTGCTCATACTCCCACGGCATAAGATATGTCTGGTCAGCTTGCAGTTAGATATAGTAATGATCCAATTATTCCTCTATAAGCTGTCGGGTTGACAAGTTCTCCTTCATCAAGAGTGATCTGAGAACTGGTGCTCATAGGGATCCTTAGTGATTTAGTCTTCTCTGGACAAAATTTGTTGATCAGGTCTTGAGTATACTTCTTCTGACTAATGAATATTCCTTCGTTAGACTGATCAACTTGCAAACCAAGAAAGTATGTCATCTTGCCCATCATGCTAATATGAAACTTGTTCTGCATTAGCTGGGCAAACTTCTCACATAACTTGGTATTTTTGCTTCCGAAGATGATGTCGTCTACATAGATCTGAACAAGTAAGATGTCCTCTCCATCCTTTATTTTGAATATTGTTTGATCTATATCACCTTTCTCAAATCCACTTTTGAGCAGAAACTGTGAGAGAGTTTCATACCATGCTCTAGGTGCTTCCTTTAACCCATATAAAGCTTTTCTTAGCTTGTAGACTTGATTTCCTTGCTCGAAACCTGGGGGTTGTTCGACGTAGACCTCTTCCTTTAATTGGCCATTGAGGAAGACACTCTTCACATCCATCTGAAGAACTATGAAGTTATGATAAGCTGCATACGCTAGGAATAGTCGAATTGCGTCCAGTCTGGCTACTGGGGCAAGCGTCTCATCGAAGTCTCTCTCTTCACATTGAGCGTAACCTTTTGCAACCAATCTTTCTGTATTTCAAAAAATTGTACCGGTCTCATCTCTTTAATTCTTAAAGACCCACTTGGTACCAATCATAGACTGATGTGTAGGTCGATCCACAAGATACCACACATTGTTGCAAGTGAACACATTTAGTTCCTCCTGCATCACATTTACCCAGTCAATAGATTGAAGAGCTTCTCTGATCTTCATTGGTTCGATCTGAGATAAGAAGCAAGACATCAATGCTGTCCCCTATTGGGTTCGAACAGGATTTCCAACATCATCAAGGATGGCTCCCTTGGGATGATCTCTTAACCAGCTAGGCTTCTTTACTGGTGCGGCTTCAGCACGGGTAGCTGGATCTTCAAAAACTGTAGGATGTTCCTCTTGAGATGGTTCAGCATCAGACTCTGGATCTGTTTCCTCTTTTTCTTCAGAGGCTCTTTCATCTCCTTGTCCTGGAACTGCATCCTGGTTTGCTTCTGAATTCTGAACGGCAGCTGACTCGTCGGTGGAGTTTGATTCCTTGATGTCCTCAAGGTTGACATCCTTGGGACCAGCTTGCTCTGCTTCCAGAACGACGTTCTGTGCTTCAGGAGGCTTCTTTTCACCTGAATCTTCTATGTATGTGTTCCTTAAGGCCTCAGCGATGACATTTGCAGCATCGGCCCTTTTGACTGTTTGAAGTTCAGCCGTGGAGACCGGAGTCTCAGAGATATCACTGATAGATCTAGTCGGAGGAGCTTTCAGATTATGATCAAGATCACTTTTAGGTTCTTCATTGACATCATCGATCTCATGATTTCCTAGACTCAGTTCTTGGAGTGTCTTGCGCACTAGAGTAGCCTCATATAAAACAACATGACATGTTATCTCCACAAGCTGGGTTGTTTTGTTGAATACTCTATATCCCTTATATGAAGGATGTCCATATCCAAGGAACACGCCTTCATCAGCCTTAGGGAGGAAGGTATTCAACTTAAACTTCCCATTATTGTGAATATAATATGGAAAACTGAAAGCACGAAGATGAGCTATAGAAGGCTTACGACATTGTAGATCTCGTAAGGAGTCTTGTGAAGCCGCGTGTTGAATGCACTTTTGTTTTGTGTATAGCAGGCTGTCATCAAGGCTTCTCCCCAGAATCCCTTTCCAATATCAATTTCAGCCATCATAGTTCTCACAGCTTCTTTGAGAGTCCTGTTCCTTCGCTCAGCAAGACTATTCTGTTGAGGAGTTCTTGGCGCAGACTTCTCATGACCAATTCCTATCTTAGCGCAGAAGTCCATTAGAGGTCCATTGCAGAATTCTGTTCCATTTTCCGATCTTATCCTCTTCACTTTTAATCCTTTTTCATTTTGAAGACGGTTGATCAGTTCTGGTAGATGGATTTTGACCTCATCCTTGGATTTGAGCAGCACCACCCATGTATATCTTGAGTAGTCATCAACAACTACTAATGTATATCTACGTTTTCCAATTGTGGGTGGGGTGACTGGGCCAAACAAATCCATGTGGAGCAGCTCCAAGATCGTCTATGTGCTCGCTGTAACTGGCCTGATCTTGAAGGAGGCTTTTGTCTGTTTCCCGAACTGGCAGGCTTTACATACTCTTTCTTTCTGGAACTTCTTTTGTGGCAGTCCTTCAACTAGTTTATGCTTCGCCAGATGTCGGATCAAGTTGAAGTTCAGATGATTGAGTCTTTTGTGCCACATCCAATTTAAGGCTTCCGAGGAATTGATTGCTATGAGGCATGTCCCTCTTACTCCACTGGACCAATCTACATTATATAGACCTCCTCTTCTGATTCCTCTGATTATAATCTTGTGTGACTCTTTATCTATTATTTGACATTCTGATTTTTCAAATCTGACAATGTAGCCACTTTCACTTAGTTGACTTATACTGAGGAGATTGTGCTTTAGATTAGTGACCAAGGATACGTTCTGAATGATTATTCCATTGTGCTCCACGTATCTTTTTCCAATCACTTGACCCGTGGTCTTGTTTCCGAAGTTGACCATTACTCCTTCGTACCTTTCCAGGTCTTTGATTAATCTTTTCTCTCATGTCATGTGAGCTGAGCACCCGCTATCCAATATCCATGTCTTTTCTTTCTTTAGCGGACTCGTACCCTGCAACACAGAAAGAATTATTTAGGTCCCCGTATCCTCTCGGGTCCTGCAAGGTTAGTCATGTGGATCCAACCTTTTGGTATCCACACTTGTTTCACTCTCACAGTGTGTGAAACTGAATCACCCTTCTGATTATGATTAGCCTTTCTTCTAAAGAGGTGTGTGCTATGTGAATGCATGCTATTTGGGGGTGTGATCTATGAACTCTTTCTAAAGTGACTATTTTGGAAAGAGTTTCGAAAAACTTTTCTCGGATGTGTAGCCATCACAGTCTTTTGAGTATAAAACTATCTAGACTCTGGCCTCGAATAGATGTTCCCCCTATTCGGATGGTAAGTATGATGAACAACGGTTCTATCATAGCTTCTCGGATTAGTTTTCGATTGTCGAACTGACTTCCTTGCAACATATGCATGCCGCTTAGTAGTTCTTGTTGGTAAAACTGGATTTCTTGCATAGGAAACATTTTGCTTATCCAGTTTTGAGGGAAGGTCAGTTTTCCTATCAACAGTTTGCTTAACCAGTCTTCAAAGTGTGTTAGTATTCTGTTGAGATGCCAGTTCAGTTTTTGACCAGGATTTGGTCTTGGCATTTCAATTAACTGGATTCTTGGGAATTAACTTTCCCTTTTCCAACACAGGATCTGAACTGAGTCTTGCTTTGACAAAGCCTAAATGAGTATCCTCAGTTCCTAAGGTGGGATTATGATTGTTCAAGACTTCCTCTTTATGGTATTCCATAAATCCAAGTCTGGATTTATTGGATGGAGATCTTTGAATACTCAGAATCTCACTCAATGTTTTCGAGCTTCTTTTAAAAGAATAATTACATTCAGCATGCTCAAGTTTATTTAAGGAATCACATTCCTTTGACACATTTTGAAAATCTTTAAACAATTTAACGTGTTCTTCTCTTATATAATTTAATTCCTCACTAAGTGACCTAGTTCTTTCTTCTTCATTTGTCAAAACTGAAATTTCTGATTTCAGTGAGGCATTTTCACTAATTAGTGTGTCCTTAACTTCATGAAAATTTTCAAATTCTTTAATAATTTTCTCAAGTGAGATATCCTCTGTACTTGAGTGACATGCTTCAGAATTTGTATAAAAGCGTAAGGATAAACTAGGTGAAGGGAGATTTGTTGTTACCAGGATATCGCGGGTTGAGGCGCGTTCTTCTTCATCGGTAACATCTCCATCAATGGCTGCCATGAAGGCAAGAAATGCTTCCTCATCCTTCTCATCTTCAGACGTGTAATAGCCATCATCATGGTCTGGTACGTCTGGCACTTTAGTTCTAGTGAGCATTGCTTGGGCGACAGCTTTGGATGCTCTCCTATCGAACAACTTTTTCAATCTGTCTCTCTCCTCCTGAGAGAATTGAGGGCATTCATACTTCAAGTGGTCGAGAGAGTTGCACTCGTAGCATGTACGTGGTTCTCTCTTGACGAACCTTTGCTCACTGGAGTGAGCTTCCTTCTCTTTGCCTTTTGCTTTCTCAAGGAGTGCGGTCAGGTTCCTCAGTTGTTCCTCCAGTTTGGCAACTGACAGTTCAGTTTCTATCTTCTGAACTACGTTGGAGGCGTCCTATGCTGGTGATTCATAGGCAGTTTTCTCGAAGTAAACGGCCTTTTTGAGCGCCTTTGAAAATTTCTCTTTACAAAGAAGGCTGCATCACCATCAGCTGTTGAATTTGGAGTTCGAACAACTTCATTTCTGTTCACCATCATGATGTCCCATTCATGGGCTTGAAGTTCGGAGAACAGTTCTTTGGTGGTCATTTTGGAGAGATCCATGGTCTTCAAACTGGTGGTTTTAACAAACCAATCCTCCTTCGGCAGTCTTGACAGAATTTTGGCATTCATATCTGCCACCTTCTCTTCTCTTCTAAGACTTTTCATCTCGCTGACGATGGTGTTGAACCTCGCTTCCATCGACTTGATTGTCTCACCAGGTAGCATCTGGAAAGATTCGTATTTTTCCACAGCAACCTGCTTCTTGTTGCGCTTCATCGCCTCTGTCTCCTTTGTGAGGTCTTTGATCCAATCCCAAAGTGCCTTGGCCGTGTTGTGCTCCACGGCTGCATCCATGAGAGAATCTGGGAGGGATTGTATAATCATCTCCTGCGCAATGTGATCAACCTGGTGGCGTTTCCTGTCCTCATGTGTCTAGTCCTCCATAGGTTTATTTATCATTTTAATGCCGCCTGGAGCATCTCCTGTGGCGAGGACGGCTTTTGGCATCTGGATTTTTAGAGGTCCATTCCTTAGAATCTCATCCATCTCTGGATGTAGAGCTCTCAACTGAATGAGGCATCTCTTCTTCCATACTTCGAACTTCTCTGGATAGTACTCGGAAGGCTTGAATAATTCATCATTAAGCCCTAAAGATTATCTTCTCGCTAGTCACACTTAAACAATCAGTTAGAGAGTAAGGTGTAGGGATTTTCAGTGAACCGAATCACAAAAACCCAAGTGAATCGGATCGATTTATGGATATTGCATATAATCAAAATTCACAAAAACCTAGCATGCTCCTAAGAATTTAATTCAATTCGTGGATTGAGAGATTACCGTAATTCCGTAGAGTCTGATCCGATCTTTCGCGTTTGAATATCCAACTTTAATTCAACCACTCGATTCGATTAAATCTGCGGAAATAGAAATTAGAAATATAATTTCTAGATGAAATCGAAAATTAGAGAAAAAGAAAGAAAGAAGAATCTTGTTCTCCAGATCAAATCTTTAGGGTTGTATCCCAATGTTGTTCAGATCTGATACTGGTGAGGACTCCACAGATTTGTAGTTGTGCAAGGCCAGAATCGAAATTCTCCTCCCTCTGCACAAAGCCGTCGCCCACTCTCTCTCAACCTAGGGTTTCAACTGATTTGAATGTTATGAAGTGGCTAGGGTTTTGAGAGAGAGTGCTGTCTATTTATAGACCTAGGGTTTTAACCCTAATGGGCTATTGGGCTCAATTCAACATATTTAATTGGGCCAGTCCTAGGACCTAATGCAAATAATAAAGTGGGCCTATAAATTAATTAATTCCCATGTCCACAACCCAGGACACAATTAGTTAATTAATATTAATTCTTTTTCACCACAGAATTAATACTGACCTACCCCTTTATTACCACGTTATGAGAACGGGTTGCATTAATTGAGAATCCCCATATTTAAGGTTACCGCACATTCATTAATTAATCGGAGCTTCTGACAAGCTCTATCTACAATTAATTAATATCTTATTATTCCTGAGTAGTACCACTCAATCATTATCACTCGTGCCTGAACTTAATCAGCCTGTAGGACTTTGGCACGATGAATGTCATTGAGCTCCTCAGGGAATGTCCCCATCCTATTACTCGGATATGGTTACCTAAACCCAGTCTCAGGCGGTACTACACGATCTGCTATTACCCAAGATGCGGATATACGAGCACGTTACTCTGGCTCTCCACCATAGCAAGTTAAAGCAACAGTCAACCCGTGTAAACCCCTGAACCTTCGTTAGGGTTTGGACTCAATCAATAACGAGATCTTGTATTCGCTGGTGTTAGACAGTCGAATACATCTCACTGCGGTCCATCAATACGCCACCCTTGCGTACCAACATGTCAAGTAACCAAGACAGACTGCTTATTCCGACAAAGCCGCAGCCATCCGGACAGACGTATCCTCATACGTTGTCTCGGCTGTGATCAGGTTTATGTCTCACTAGGTCAAGTGATCATACTGTCTTCTGCGATCTACTACACACCATATGATCGTCCCTATCGGTGAGATAAGAGGATACCATTGTTAAATACATGTAAGATTGTTAGACAGATAAGAGAAATTAACCGTTGTAAACTCATTATAATAAATGCTTTCAGTATACAAAACCCATCTTATGGAAGTACAGATCCGGTCTTAAGCGACTCAAAACAGGACATTCTAGAAAGACTGACCTGCACTGATACCACTTGTTGGTCCCAGATCAGAGTACGTATAATATGAAGCGGAAGTATTAAATGATAATTCGCACTCTAACTTAGACAGTTCAGCTAACTATAGACACAGTTTTACTTAGCAGTTTTAGCAATACTATTCACGTTAGCCAGCAGATTGTTTTAACATTTTTGCAGATATAAGCAGTTAACAGTTTATGCACTTCAGCATTTACGAGACAAGTGTTGAAGGTTTCAAGATATGCTAGAAAAACTGTAAAGTGCGTAAGGAAAGAAAACTGTAAACGACATAAGATATTTTATAGTGGTTCAGAGCCTTAAGTCCTACGTCCACTCTTCGGATATCAGATCAAGTAATTCACTAAGTAATGAAAATACACTCCTCACGATCTATAGCCAGTGGTTGTAGAGACCTCCCTCCACAGCACAAAGGATCACTCGCCCAGGTAGCTGTACTTCACTCCTTCTTCAGTCTGTCGAAGGCTCTGCGTCTTCTCTGTGGACCGGCTCGAAGTTGGACTGAGGACACACCTCCCTTTTTCTCCTTCGGTAGGTTGGATGGTTGAGTTCTTCCCAGAACTTTCACAGTTTAGCGGTTGCCCGTAATAACCTACTCTTCCTTTGCAAGAGCAGGTTGCTATGTTCTTATTCGAAGAATAAGAACACCAAAGAGGTAGATTAAGTCGGCTGACTTAATCCTCGTGTACCCAGGGTAACACAGTGAATCTCTAAAGATTCTATAAGCAATGAATTCATCGTGTTCAATAAATGAACCACGATATTAAAGCCTTCTCACTTGAAATTTTTTAATGCCTTGAGCTTTTACTTCTGTGGAGAGGCTGGTGTGTCGGAGATTCAAATGTGTGAGATTGTACAGAGGTTTGGCACAAGATTTTTGTAAAGGTTTTTATGTCTTTGTAGTTCCTGCTATTTATAGGTGAAGACCCAGAAAATAGCCGGTAAAGACATAGAGAAGAATGTCCAATCATAGTCCAGTTTTCTCTATAGAAGGTCGCTTTCTCCTCTAATATCTCTGCTGCATCGACCTACTTTTCTGAGCAGCTTGTACTTGATTTGTCAGACGTTCAAACAACGTTATACACCAGTCGCAACAGAGTAGTGTTTGTCTTTTCTTATTGATTTCCTAATTAATCTTCGGCGACTGCTCGACACTAGCCTCGTCTGCATTCTTAGACGCGGAACTGTCTTGACCTGAAACTGTTAGCGCCTCTCAACAGCTTTCTTTGAGTATTCAGACTTTGGCAGTAAAAACTGTTTGCGCAGTTTTTGTGACTTTGATCTGCTCTGCTTATCTTTGTCTTGTATGCTCGACAGTTATCCCGTTAGAATGATGTCTTCTTCAAAATTATTCTACAGTTTTGATGATATCCTCTTTCCTAGACTATTACAACTCGATTATCTTATACAAGGATTAAATGAGGTAATACTCTAAAGCCTAGACTTTGGTATATAGTTTTAACATATCAAAACATCAAATTAAGGTGGGATTACAGCAGTAATACCTAACACACATCAAATTAGGGAGTGAACTGAAACTCAATTCCTAATAGATACCAATCGGATTGGTGCATTGAGTTTCAGTTAGCTTTATTGTTTTGTGGCTATTTATTTAAGATTAATTTGGGTTAATTTTTTTTTACTCTAACCCCAAGTTTTTTTAATATTTGGCCTAGTTGTTGGTCCTCTTGATCCAAAAATCATAAACAATCGATAGAAAACACAAAGACAGAAGAAAAAAAAATATGAAGAAATTTTAGAGTTTTATTTCTTGTAAACAACTGTCATAAAACTCTTTGAAAACTGAATTAATTACTCTAAACAATGAAAACTACTACATCTATTTATAAGAAAACTAAGATTGATAAACAAGGAAAATAAAATAATTTAGGATACATCTATATTTTCCTAATTAGATTAGATTCCTATCCAAATTAGATAAGGAAATCAAATCTTCTTATATCAAGGAGTAAATCTTCAACATTCTTCCCCTAACTCCTTGAGTGGTTCGGTCTCTAACTCCGAGTAAATGTTGCATCACTGCCAACTTCTGTGCTGGTAAAGCTTTTTTGTTAGTGCATCAACCTTTTGCTCATCGGTTCGAACGAACTCCATCTTGATTTGACCTGCTTCGACACATTCTCGAATGAAGTGATACTTATTGTCGATGTGCTCGCTTCGACCATGAAAGAATGGATTCTTCATTTGTGCGAGTTCAGACCAGACTTGTTGTCGATGAAAAGCTTCACTGTCTTTAGTTTCAAACCAGTCAGTTCGAACTACAATGCTTTCAGCTAAAACGTTTGACATGTTGCCACTGCTATTACCATGAAATCTGCTTCGCACGTCAAAAGTGCAACTGTATTATGCTTCTGCGAGTTCCACGAGATATGACAATTATTTATGTAGAATGTCATACCTCTTGTGCTCTTTTGATTATCTAAGTCATCTGCAATACCACTATCAGAATAACCTACTGTCCCTTCATCACATCTTTCTTCTCTTCGAAACATTAGTCCGAAGTGCATAGTGCCTCGAAGGTATTGTAGCACCTGCTTCACTGCCTTGTGATGCATCTCCATAGGCCTATACATAAATCTGTTGGCAACTCCGACTGCATAAACAGATCTAGCCTCGTGTGAAGAATATAGCATAGATAGCTGATAACTCTTTGATATTATATCTTATCGACTGGTTGTCCTTTGAGATCTTTGTGGAGTTAAGCCCTCGGCTCCAATGGTATTCTGAGTTACATTCAAGCATCCCGAACTGGGTCAGTACCTTCTTGGAATAAGTTGTCTGCTTTATCGAAATACCTCTCTCGAATTGAGTCACCTCGATTCCAAGGTAGTAAGATAGCATCCGAGATCACTCATCTCGAACTCCCCCATCATGTGCTTCTTGAAAACTCTGACCTCTTTTAGATTTCACCTATTATGATCAAATCATCCACATAAACACCAACAATAAATCTCGAGTCAGTGATACCTCTCATGTACACAGCTTGCTCTTGTGTAAATTTTGTGAAACCTATATGTTTCAGACGTCGATCAAGCTTTAGATTCCAAGCTCGAGGTGCTTGTCGAAGGCGACAGTGCCTTTTTTAACTTCAACACCATGTGCTCTTACTCTGTGACCTTGAACCCATTTGGTTGAGTCACGTACACCTCCTCTTCGAGCTCCCCATTCAGAAAGGTTGACTTTACATCGAGATGGTATACTTGTCATCCTTGATTAGTTGCCAAGGTAAGGAGACTCAAACTGTGTCCATTCGAGCAACTGGTGAGAAAACTTCATCGAAGCCAATGCCTTGTGATATGTGTGTGAAATGACCACTTATTGATGCGTTATTATGATTACTCGTGCTTATCTCACCCACATATCATAGGTTTTTGTTTAGATTTGTTGTGTTTTCGAGTTTGTTTGTGTAGGTGAGCATTCGAGCATAAATCCACAAGTTAAGCCAACTTTTGGAGTGATTTCGACCCAAATTATGCACATGGTAAAAGGATTTTGACCCAGATGGAGCGTGGAGAGCTGCAAGGGTGAAACAGAGAGCAAATCTCGACCCAACCCATTTTGGTTCGGTCGAAATTCTACCTCTGTAGGGCAGATTTCGACCCAACCCATTTGATCTCGGTTGAAATTTTCTCTACAGAGGCAAAATTTTGACCGAGATGCTTCTGTTTGGGGTGAAATGTTGTGGGATTTTTGGGAAGTTTCTGAGTTTTTGTCCATCTCGGTCGAAACAATCTTGTCCCGGGAAAAACTTTGGTGTTGTTACTTACTATAAAAAAGGGAAAATTGAGTTGGTTAAGAACTTTTGGCATTTTTGAAAGGAAATTAGGGGGAAAATAGGCGGTTATTCACTTCAAATCTCTTCCAAACATCTCCAAACATCAAATCAAAGGAGAATCAATGCAAAATCCATCCAATTAAATGCAAATTGAAGAGGAGATTGAAGATCCAAGAATGAAGATCAACATTTGGGGAAATTACTCTTCTCTACCTTCTTTTGTAATGGATTCTTTTACTGTTACAATTGAATTGAGCCTAATCAAAGGTATGAGTTGCTAAACCATTTTCGGATATTGGTTGAACAATGTATTGAATCTATTGAGTTGAATGAATGTTTGTTTACCTTCTCCTAGTCAATTGCAACATACTAGATCTTTTTCATAATCAAGTGATGTAGGCATTAACCAATTGCTTGATTTATTGGCATCAAAATTGCAGCCCTTCCGCGGATTTAGATGTCGTGATTAGTAAGTTTGCATACAAGTGTTGACCCAATCCATGTGCGGGAATAGCTTGTAGGTCAAAAATCTACGAACCATATATGATTTGATAACGTAACAGTTTGAGAGTCTTATTTCATCAACTTTGAATTCACCTTTACTAAGGGGATTAGAAAGCATAGGGTGGATTGATCATTACTAGGAGGACAAAGTTTGTTTGCAGCATTCTATCATTCTTTGTTGGTTCATTACAACGTTCATGCTAATATCCTGCTTTCCTCATTTGAGAATTCTAACAATTTGTGAGATTTGATCGTATTGTATGTGAGCTTTTTATGTAAAAGCAAAGTGAATTGTTACCTTAATAATTGAGATTGAAGCATTCAAAATCTTAGTGATCGTTACCTAGATAAGATTTAGTTTCTTTGCCTAGGTTAAAAATATGCTTAACGATTGAAGTTACTTGGATAGAAGCACAACACAATAGTAACCAGTAGTCTAAGTAGGCGAATTAAGAAGAACCTGGATTGATATTTTTATTCTTGATTTGATTGAGATTTGGTTAATTTTGATAATTGAATTTCTAGCGTATCACCTTGTTGTTGCACATAGCCCTTCGCCACCAAGCGAGCCTTGTGCTGGATTACTTCTCCACCTGAGTTCTCTTTCAACTTAGATACCCATTTTAGCTCAATCACCTTGTGTGCGATAGGTAGTAGTACGAACGACCTAGTCTCATTCTTCTCAATGGCTTTGATCTCTTTTGTCATTGCTTCTTCCCATTCTGGATGTTCGGTTGCCTCATTGTTGCTAGACGGCTCCTCCAACCCTACTAGCAATGCTTCCTCGAAGTTCTCATTGAGATCAACTCAAGGAGCTTCTACCATAATTTCACTCAAATTTCTGAATCGAAGTGGCATCACTCTCAAAGTGTCCTCCTGACCATGGTGATGTCAGCGTTCGATACCTGTCACTTTCTTGTTCATTTGACTCGAGCTGATCTACTGGATTATGGATGTTCCTTTCGGAAGTTGACGAAGTGATCTTTTCTTATGTGATTGATCTTCTCGGAGTCACTCCACTTTCGAACTGGCTAGTACGAACTCTTCCTTGTTCATTAGTAACCTCCTCAAATTCTTTGAGGTGTTGGTCATCTTCTCTGTTTCGCCAATCCCAAGCTTTGCTTTCTCCGAAGACAACATCTCGATTCACATGAATTTTTTCGAGATGTGGTTCAAGCAGCGTGTGTGCCTTGCTTCCTTCTTTGATGCCCAAGTGAACGAATGACTGACTTCCATCGTCGAGCTTCTTAAGTTGGGAATTGGTCACCTTCGCATGAACTGTACACCTAACCACACGAAGGTGCACTAGGTGTGGCTTCTTTCCAGTCCACATCTCGTACGGCGTCTTCTCTCAAATGACTTTCATTGGCAATTGACTCAGGAGATATACTGCATTTCAAACTACCTCCCCCCATTACTTGTTTGGTACACTCATAGTCGAGAGTAGTGATCGTACCATCGCGATCACGGTATGATTTCTCTTTTCCACTACACCATTCTGTTGAGGAGAATATGGTGCAGTGAAATGTCATTCGATCCCTACCTGTTCACGCAGCTCCACGAACTCCTTCGATCTGATCGAAGCACCTTGATTCGATGACCTACTATGTTCTCAGCCAACTGCTTCATCTTTTTTAACGATGAACATGTCTCATTCTTCGATTTCAACATGTGGACCCACATCCATCTTATATAGTGATCTACAATTAACATGAAGTATCGATTTCCTCCAGGAGTGGTTGGACTAATCGGACCACACAGATCTATGTGTACCCACATCCATCTTGTATATTTATCCACTCTTAACATGAAGTATTAATTTCCTCAGGAGTGGTTGGAATGATCGGACCACATAGATCTATGTGTAGTAGCTCAAGCGGCCTCCTCGCTTGAAAACTTGCTTCCTTTGATAAGGGGTGTTTCGACTGCTTTGCTATGAGATAAGTCCGACATAGCTGATTTGGGTGAGTCATTACTGGTACTCCTACCACCATTTCTTTGTTGACAAGGGACTTCAAAGCCTGAAAGTTGACATGCCCAAGACAAGCATGCCACAACCATGCTAGATTTTCGAGACTTGACAAAAGATTTGCTGGGTTTAACACATGCAACCCGATACAATAGAGTCGATTCTTTGATCTCTTCACCTTTATTATGAGTCATGGACGGTCATTCGAAAAGACCTCCAACTCATCACCTTCCATCGTGACTTAGTGTCCAGTTTCCGTAAGTTGTCCGAGACTCATCATATTACTTTGTAGTTGCGGAGTGTGGTAGACTTCCTTGAGGCCACTGATCTCCAATTTTGCACTCGAAAATGATAAAGCCCTTTTATTCAATCTGCACCATCGATCTATCTCCAAAACGGACATTCCCGTTGATTCTTTCATCCAACGCAAAGAACTTCCCTTTATCACCAGTCAAATGATTACTGGCACTATTATTTAGGAACCAAACATCATCAGGTTTCTCGGGTTGCTTTGGGTTCTCTTATAAAACTGCCATAAATAGAGGTAGCTTGATATTATCAGCGTGGGCGAGGTGAGCTTCCTCGTTCTTCCTTGCTGCTCGACATTGTGTCGAGTAGTATCTCATCTCGTTGCAATTGTAACACCAAATGTGACTTTTATCTCAAAGAGCTCCTCGGTCACCTTTCCCCCAACCTCTGCCTTGGGTTTTATCTCTACGACCACGGTTGCCACCTTTTGTGGAACCCTTCTTGACTAAGAAGATGATGACTCCCTGCAGTCTTTTCAGGATCATGCTTCCCACTCCGCATGAGTGAGAAAAACCTTATCTTCTTTTCTCCTTGCGTCTACACTCTTCTTGTGTGTGTGCTCCTCGAAAGCTTTGAGCCTTCCAACTGCATATTCGAAGGCAAGCTCTTCGAGATTGAAGAACTGTTCGAAGCCGACCACCACACTGATGAACCTGTCTGGCACTGTGTCAAACAACTTCTTCACTAGCGTCGAGTCACTGAGGGTTCCTCCAAGGCTCGAGTACGGCATAGACATTGTAGTGAGTTGAGCTGCATATGTGTCTAGTGACTCACTGTCCTTCATATACATTGAGTCGAACTCACTCTTCAATGTTTGTAACCTTGCATTCTTCACTCGATCTGCCCCTACAAATCTCGTCTTAAGGCAATCCTAAAGTTCCTCTGCCGTCTTCTTTCTAGCAACCTGCATGAGAAGATCTTTTGAAAGCGCCTGCAAGAGGTGTGATCTTGCCTTCTTGTCGAGCCGGTCGTCCACCTGTGTGTAGGAATTGAGTCTACAATAGGAGATGTGAATCATCATTTATTTCTTAGCCCCAGATTCAATTTATGGATATCAAAATAAATGTTATGACAAACAGTAAATGCCCTATGCATGCCCCTACTTAATCTAATGCATAGATTCAAGGAATACCTCAAACGGCGGTAGATGATTGATGGTGTTCCTACAGATCTGATCTTCTGATCTGTTCCCTTGCTCGATCCAGAAATCTGGTGAGGATACGCTACCGGATTAAAACTGCATTGGAGGAACTCGATTTCTCTTTTTCCTCTCTATTGTAGTCGGCCGCCCAGTCTCTCACACTCTCTAGGGTTTCAATTTTGTTAGACATAAACTTATGTGGGAAGTGAGAGAACTGATCTATCTATATAGATGTGGAGAATGGGCTATTAGGGTTTAATAAACCTTAATGGGCTCTGAGCATTATTGGGCCAGACCAGGGATCAAATGCAAATAATAAAGTGGGCCTCCTATTAATTAATTCCATGTTCAACCCAGAACATAGTTAATTAATAAACATTAATTCATGCCACCAGAGAATTAATGTTGACCTACCTCTTTATTAACACGTTATTAGGAATGGGTTGCATTGACTTGGTTAATCCCCATATTTAAGATTTCAGACATTCATTAATTAGTTCAACATATGACAATTAGCTGTAATTAATTAATCTCTTATTATTCCTGAGTAGCACCACTCAATCCTTATCGCTCATGCTTGAATCAATGATTTAGTCTGTAGGACTTAGCATAACGAGCCTCGTGAGCTTTCCAGGGAATGTCACCATCCTGAAACGGATATTATTATCTAAATCCAGCCTGAGGAAACCCCATACAAACTATCATCACCCAAGATGCAGATATATGAGTACATGTAAGACTCTCAACCATAGCAAGTCAAAGTGACAATCAATCCATGTGTGCCCCTCAATCTTCAATAGACTTTGGATCTGACCAAGTTATCGAGATCTTTACTCATTCATATGTCAAGTAGAATGGTTTATCTCACTGTTGATCCTATCAATACATTGAGATGTACCGATCACACGAACCACAAGATAAATCACTTATGGACTTGTGTGTCGCAGCCTAAACCGACAACAAAACTAGAAATTGTCTCAGTTGTGATAACTGTTTATAACTTTTAACAATATTAAAGAAAATAAGATTTGATAATAAAATATTAATAAAAAAAAATCGAACCAACACATCGCATTTTGGGCTCAACTCTTTTGGAAGACGAACTAAAAATTTTAGTGACAAGATATTTCAACCATAATCCATTATTAGTTCGATTTAATCGGACTAGTCAATGAGTTGTGAGCTGACGCATTCCGATCCTGATTGGAATGCGCATTTGAACATAGCACATTCCGATTGGAATGATGGAAGTCCAATCGAAATACGTTGCACAAATGCATATTTCAATCTGAATGCTCTCAATATCTCACTATTTTACAAAACACTCATTTCACAAAAAATTCACCGTCTAGCTAAATTAACATTCCTGTCGTGTCTGAGAAGTAGCCCTACTTTGCCTTCCACCAAACCCTTCAGAAAAGCAATTGTGAATAACTAAAAACGAGATGTAACCAAATAAAATAGGCGGAAAGAAAAGGGATAGTTGTAAATGATGAGTTCAATCCAATTCTTGCCGGCAACAAGAAAAGGACGAAATAAAACATACAAAACAAGAAAAGGAGAGTGAATTTTGAAATTTTGTAGAATTTGGCAACTCGAAAATGAATCTTCGAATCATGTCAATTACGTGTTGGACCTTTTTCAGATACAAAATTTGAAAATATAAAGAAAATCATTGTAAAAAATATAATGCAACCCAATATTTACCAACTAGTCGACGTTATTCTATAATATTATGAGATAATAATAATAAAAAAAAACACACACACACACGTATTATGAATAAATCAATATTGAATATTAATGAATTTATAATCTTGATCTACACTCAATTAATGGTCTAGATTAATATTTGTTCATATTTATATGGTCTTTAATCGTATATTTCATCCTTAAAATATATTGTGTTATTTTGTATTTTTGTTATACATAGTATGCTTTCTTTTTAATAATCAGTATTTTATTATTGATAACTTATCTGAACTCTTTGTATATGTGCATAGATATATACTTTTTTTAATATAATGCATAAATTCAATCCAACCCATTTAGATATTTGTATTGAAATCTGAACTCATAATATATTAGATAAAGACATGACACTCGAACCACTCATAACCCGGCTTGAGATGGATAAAATATTTATTATATAGGTAAATGTTACTTCCTCCGTCCTAGGACACTCGCAACGTGTTTTTTTCTGGTCCGTCTCAGAACACTTCCAACCAGTGGCGTATGTAGGGGGTCTTTTGGGGTACACTTGTACCCCCAAAATGAATTTTTTCCTTTATAAATTTATATATCTTTACTATTATTTATAATTTTTTTACATAATATTTATATATATTTTTTTACATAATGTACCCCCAATTTAATATATTTATATATTGTACCCCCAATTTTATATTTCTGGATACGCCACTGCTTCCAACGTTTCCTTTTTTGAAAAGTTATTATTAATTAATCACCCATTAAACCTACTCTATTCATACTCCACTATCTCTTATACTCTCACTATCTCTCACTATCTATCTTAATCATTAACCTACTAATCCTACTTCACTATCTCTCCTAATCACTTTTTCTTAGTCTCCTTGCACGGTCAAACATCTTAAGAGACTCGGGACGGAGGGAGTATATATATATTTAGTTGGGCAGCTGAGCGTATTTTATTTCAATTAATTAGTTGGCCTTCCTTTTCTGGATATTTAATTATATGTGGACAAAATAACATCAACATGCCAGCTACATATTCCAAAAAGAATCGCCACATTACGTGAAAAACTATACTCTTATATATAAATAATATTGTTAATGTTATTTTTATTTCATTACTCATTGATTGCCTATTGAGTAGCTACTGCCACCCCAGCGTCAGGGCGCCTGATCCCACATTATATATATAGAGAGAGAGAGAGGGGGCAGTTATCATAATAGTCGGCCCTTAGCCATCTGTCCGATACTAAAATTGTTGGGTTTCAGCCCATTCTAAAACAAAATACTCCTTCCGTCCCGGTGAAGTAGTCCATTTTCTTTTCGGCACGGGAATTAAGGGTTGTGAGTGTAGTGGAATTAATATTTTATTGGTGAGTGTGAAAAATGTTGCCATTTTAGAAAAATGAGACTATTCTATGGGACAAACGAAAAAGGAAAGTGGACTACTTCAATGGGACGGAGGGAGTATATAATATAAAATGTATGGACCATAATTAAATTTTAGGCCCACTAAAAAAAACATTGGCTCAGTTTTAATTAATTGAATAAAAAGAAACCCTTCGCACATTATATGCATTCTTCTTTTACTTTTTTCATAGAAATATATTTCAGCAAGTCTATAAATACCTAGGAAGATAGATAGAGAGAAGGTTACGCACACAAACAACTTATAAAAGCAATTTGCTATCTAAAGCATTCATCTCTTTCATTCAATCATTGTGTTCTAACACAAGATAAGTTTAAGCATGAGTTAACTAGAGATCAGGTTATGTTCCAAAGGTTGAATCCAAGACAAACTTTCTGAATCTTTAGAAGTCTACCAGTCAGTCATCAAACAATTCTAAGTTCTGTGAGGAATGTAAACTTACACTTATCCACCTCGTAAACCTAACGACATGTTCCTGATAAAGTATACCAGTTTGAAGACTGATTAAAACTCGTGAAAACGAGTTATATTCCTATCAAAACTCTTACGCTTTGAGAGTTAATGCTTGCTTTTATAGTCGTATTTTATGTTTTAGAGTCTTGTTGTTTGCATTTTAATAATGTGAGAGTAGTCGGCATGCGTGTGCTTGTTTTTTTTGTTTTTGTGTTGTAAAGTCTGCTGCAGGTACAACATTTCTATGCTGAAGGCCATGTTGTATAAAGATGATGCTGATGATCTGGTGAATCAACTAAGAGGGATCTAACGTGGACCAAAAGTGATGTCCGTTGTGCTGACTCCACCGTAGAAAATCAGAGGTGTTGAGGTGGCATAGGTCGCACGCTGAAGGATGAGCGCCAACACACTAAGGGGACCAACATCCAGATCGGACGTTGAAAAGTTAATAAAGAATCAGCTAGAAAAGAGAATTGCACTTTTGTCAATACATGAGAAGGGGGGGTACCATATGTTGTCGCTACAGTAGACTGATCAACAATGCTAAAGTGGAGCCGCTGTGGCAGGATGACGTAGCAACACGATTTCAGAGGAGTCAGCATGCCACAAAAAAGGGTTGGAAAGTCTTAAAGCAGGCCCAAGACTTGAGATGACCCAATGTATAAAAGGGTGTGGAGAGCACAATTTTAGGTAGAAAAAATCAGTCATCAAAATCGCATCCCTGGTTTAGAGAGAGAGGGTACAACATCAGTAGCTTGGGTTCTACTGAGGATCGAGCAACAATTCTCTTTCTATTGGAGCTTGAACAAATGGGTTTCAGATTTGATGTTTATTTTGCTGTTGTTTTGTTATTTTTATTATAAGCTAAACTTGTTATCTTAGGTTGCTATTGAATATTATGTTGTACCGCACTTTATCTACCTATCGAAAGTTGATTTACTTTGGTGTTTGGCCGAGTGGATCTATTTCATCTGCGCTGAGATTAAGAGATAAGGTGTAGATGTGTTCTAAACCGGGCTTGAGAGATTCAATCCGGTGAAAGACTCGTTCCAAAGCATGAGTAACAACATAGACATATGCTGAAGCAAGTGTCTGTCTAGCAATCCATGCTGGTACAGGACTCGAATGCTTTGCTATTGGTAAAGATATGCAATGGTAATTTATTTTTGTCATTTTAAGTAGGATTGACAAATTTGCTTATTAATGTTCTGATTGATAGTGCTAGCTTAGATCTGCATTCATGAGATATCATTATTTTCATCAGCATAAGAGGATAGACAACCTAAGCATATTCATATTCCTGTTTATCAATTGTTTTAGTGATTTTAATATTTCCCTTGTTCCGTTGTTTTCGTGCTTGAGTCAGTTTATGATATTTACATTTATATTAGGTTTTTTTTTGTTTTGACGTTTAAGATTTTAAGTGTTGTGCGAGTTTAAAACCTTACTTATTGTTTGAGAGACCAACTATTACTCATACCAACTCCTTGTGGAGACGATATCTTAGAATTCTCATTCTATATTACTTGATGCATGCACTTGCGCAGAGGAGGACACACACACTTTCACATGTTTAATTCTGAATTTATATGTTAAAATTGTATGTTAAGCCCTGATTTTACCATACTTATTTCTTGTGTTGTAATCTGTGATCCCAAGTTTTTGTCGCCGTTGCCGGGTAGTTGTTTGTTTGAGTTTAGTTGTTATTTTCAATATTGATTTGCTTGTGATTTCACTCTTATTTGTGGCTGCCCTGATTTGACTTTGCATGCTGATCTTGTTCCACAAGTGCTACTGCATTTTTCGGTGCTGTGTATGAGCTCATTATCAGGTACCGAGGAAACACTCTTTGATCCGGAGATCGAGAGGACTTTCAGATAGAATGAATGGAGGTAGAGGCAGAGGCAACAACAAAGGAGAAACAAGGAAAATCCAAAGGAAGTTCAAGATGTTGTAATCCTAGCTAATGATAAGATTATAAGGATTAGAGAATATGTTGCCTATTTATTCAATGAGATGAATCCTAGCGTGTTGAGGCCAGAAGTAAGGATGTTTCAGTTGAATGAGCTGGATGAGCTCAGATTCTTTGCCTATGAGAATGCTAAGCTATATAAGGAGAAAACCAAAGCATGACACGACAGATACATTGCTGTGAGGAAGTTTGAAGAAGGTCAGCATGTGCTGCTTTTCAATTCTAGAGTTAAGCTGTTCCCAGGAAAGCTTAAGTCGAGGTGCTCGGGCCTCTTCAAGATTGCTAAGGTTTACTCTTATGGTGCTGTGGACCTACTTGATGAGAAATCTGGAGAAAGTTTCAAAGTGAATGGACAAAGAATCAAACACTATGTTGGTGAAGCTTTTGAGCGAGAGATAGTATCCACCATGCTAAAGGACCATGAGGCTGCTGAGGTACCTCGTGTTTCTTGACTCTGTTGGGAATCTCGAGTTTTTAATGCTTTTGTATATATTTTAATTCAGCATTTACTTTTTGCCTAGTTTGATTTTCATTTTTGCATGATTAGTTCGATTCTGTTTTCTTTTAATTTCTACAAACTATAGTAGTTTGCTTCTACTGAGACCGATGCCATGCTACAAGCTCTGGTGAAAGAAGTTAAAGATCTCAAGAAGAAAAAATGATGACATCCTGGTAGCTGTTCCAGAGATTGCGGAAAATTAGGAGGCCACATGCAAAAGCATGAAGACCACAACTAAAAGGTTCAACGAGTTGATGGGAGCGCAGGAAGCTCTGGCGGATGAGTGCAACAAGATGCGCTGCAATGTCAAGAAGCTAGGAGAGCACATCCAAGACTTGGATGATAAGCGGTCTTAAGTGCTAGAGCCTTGCCCTGTGACTACCGGTTTACCCTTTCACCCATCTCTCTCTTTTGAACAACTTATATTCGTATATGGCCTAGTGGCCTTGAACAATTGAAACCTGGTGGTTCCCTTTAATTCTTGCATTTTATATTAGTAACTTAGTACAATATATTAGTATAGTATTAGTAAGTTTCGTGTTTGCTTATTGCATGCGTAATATTAGTAGTTATAATAGGGTGCTTGATGATAACCCTATATAATAATAGTATCGTGTCTTAGTATTAATTTGTCTTTCGGTTTTATGTCATTCTTATGTTCTTTTTCGGTTTATTGTTTTAGACTTGTCCTTGGGGACAATGTTAGGCTTTAAGTTTTATGTCATTCTTATGTTAGGATTTTTCCTTTGAAATTTTTTTTTTGAACATTGGGGACAATGTTAGGCATTAAGTTTGTTTGCTTGTTTTTTTTTTTTTTGGGGGGGGGGGGGTACACTGTTTTTGTTCTATTTCTTCTTTTGCTTTTGCTGAGCTTTTTATCTTTTATTGATGTTATTGTGTCGAAAAAGCGAGCCAGTTGAGCTTAAGATGGGTACAAAAACAAAGAGAAAAATGAGAAAAAAAATCAGAAAAATAAAAGTGCTAATAAGGATACTTAGACCCAACAGTAATCTATGTTGTGGTGTCATTCAATGCTGAAGGGAATGTTGAAATAATATAATGCCTTAGCATGTCATGTAAGTTAGCTCAACATAGGGAATAGAAGAGTTGGACTGTTATCTTTGTTGTTCTTGTTGGTTTTCAATGTTATTGTCTTTAGGATTGTCTTAGGTGCTCTTGATATCAATCACTTTCATCCAAAACTTCTTAACCCAAACCCTAACCCAACATTACAAGCCAAATAAGTCCTTTCGATCTCTGTGCGGTATGTTGTCCATTAGTGGTGAGTTAGCAGGAGTATGTTAAAGTAAAAAGTAGTGAGTATGATGATCAATTGCATGCTTGAATTTACTGGTTGAAAATACTCAATTGTGTTGTGACGATGGTGAAATACAACACTATCTTCACGTTAAATTTTATGAATCCGAGTACTTTTCAATTCGCTCAAGTGAAAACCATTTACTTGTTTGAAGATTAAAATAGCTAGGCAAATAATAATCGTTGGTAATTGTTTAACTAGGCAAAATAGAATATAAACCAAGCATACAAGTAACAAAGCAATAACCAAACATGTGTAATTAGACTTCTCAAGCCAAGACAATCGAGTAACTTGTTTAGGTAGATCAAAATCTCAAGTCCAACAATAAGAAGATAGTGAGTGTTGATTGAATTTCTATTGTTCCAAGTTGAATCAAACTATGTTGTAAACCAAGTTTAATCCCTAGGAGGTTGAGCAATCGACCCTACATTCGCTAGCCCCTTGCTACGGTGAGCTAACGGTAGATGACACTACGAATTGCAAACAACTACGTTATTATCCCCTAGATCACTCCCAATCGACCGTGAATTATCGCCCTACGACCTAGCCCCGCACAGGGATTGGAACTAAAATCGTAAGAATATACACTTTTCACGACGATTCCGCCCGCGTGTTGGCTGCAGCGTTCACATCAACTACCTCAAAAGCTGGCTATTACCTACACCTATGAGATAAGGAACAAGCTCAAGTGCAATTCAATCCCTCAAAGGAAAGTAAACAAGCAAATTTTATATCAACTCATCACAATATCCATTCTACAACACTCACATATGAATTTAGTTCTTCATACCTTGAATTGAGTACAAATCAATAAGAGAAATAAGAGAATCCATTACAAAATATCAAGGTCTAAGTATGATCTTCTTTGATTGCCTTCCTTGGACTCGATCTACCTTCCTTCCTTCCTAGATCTTCACCAAGTTGGAAGAATTTGGCTTGAATCTCCTTGAATGTGGATGGGGAATGGTTTTGAGATGAATCTAGAGAGAACTCTCGTGATGGTTATTTTAAATCTGACCAAAAGTTCTTTTAAAATGCAAAGATCCCCATTTTATAGACGAGCTCCCAGGGCCTCGGATCGCCCGAGCCACCCATGGCTCATCCAAGCAAAGAGAAAAACCGCCTGAACCACAAAACCCGCCGAGCAGAGCCTCTGAAATGCAGGCTCGATCGAGCACTGCAGGGTCGGCCGAGCCAAGCCTCTGTTCCAATGGCTCGGTCGAGCCTGCCTTGGCTCGGCCGAGAAATCCCTCTGAAATCAGGTTTCTTCCCTCCTTTGCTCTGTTCGGTCGATCCAACTTCCTTCTAACCTTCGGCTCGGGCGATTTACCTCCAAAACTCACCCAAAAGTGCTGAATTATGCTCAAAACACGTATTACAACATTCAAAACACAAAAACACGAAAACACGACAAAAGAACAACAAATACATATGATATGAGGGTAAAATAAACGCAAACATGCACGCTCACACATCAAAATATAGGTCATTTTACACACATATCATAATCCCCCAAGCTTGAACCTTTGATTGTCCTCAATCAAAACAAAGTAAAGCAATCCATGAACCTCATGAAACAATCCTCACAGCTCATCTTAATTATCTTGGCATGCCCTAATCAATCGAGATTATCACCTAACTTTGTGACGTGGTAAATGCTAAGGACTTGAACCACTCATCAATTTTTGGATAAAGAAATCAAAGCACTCCCTTACGTGTTTAGGGACGATGAGCATCACTCATTCACAAGATATCGAGCACAATTTCCATAGGCTTGAAACTATTCTCACCACTATACTACAATGAGTTGGCTCCTAAAATCAAAAAGGTCTTTGTATTTGGTTATAACGTGGCTTACTAAAAGGTAGGTGGTTTTGGGCCAAAGTGACTAAACTTCTCAATTACCCAAAACCCCGAAACTTATTTTCTTCAATCCACTTCAAACCCGAGGCTTTTTTCATTCACAACTTTCCTTTTTTTTCTTCTTTCTCTACTTTTTCATATTTTTTTTCCAACACCATCATTCATTCATTTCATGGTGCTTTTCTTTCTTTTCTCTTTTTTTTTCTTTTTCTTTTTCTTTCTCTTTTTCTCAAGCACCCAAAATTTTTGTTGGTGCATCAATTTTTTAGGATTCACATCAATCCTTCATTTCATAGCTTCCATGCCTCAATACTTGTAATACAAAGATACCAAATAATTCCCAACCCAACTCTCATCACCGTATTCACCCTCATACACTCTTTCCCCCCAAAATTTTGTCCTAATAATTTCAAAGGAAATCCACCATTAAAGCTCAATCACGGGGGTCAAAGGTAAGAAAGGCAAAATTATGATAATAACCACCTTATACTCCCGGAGTGAAAGGTAGGACTAAGATTTGATGGCCTAATATCATTTTTTAGTTACCACACTCATGCCAAATAGATAGAGAATAAGTGCAAGTTCTAGATCTTGTGCTCTCAATCTTGCCACTCACAACCGATAAAGATATGACAATATCATGGCTCAAATCTCACAGTTTTTTGTCAAGTCCTATGCATTAGCCACACACAAAACTCGGCAATTCAAAAGTTCAACTAAAGCATGCCTTGACAACTAGATTCCGCTCTATCATTGGTCAAGGTAAATATCAAGCTCACTAAGTAAATCATGATTCAAACCTCAAGCTCTTATTTGGGTTCATCACACACACACAAGCACACAACATCCTAACCACAATCTACATGCCATAAAACAATGTAATGAATCTAACTGGTAGAAGGACGATAGAAAGCGTTACCCATCGGCACAGACGATCAAACCGCTCTCCATGCCTTATTTGTACCTACTACAAATCAACACAAACACCACCAGACTATTGAACATAATCAAGCCAATTAAGTTCTCATGTCCACCGACTTTCCACAAACCAATCATCAACAAAAATAAAACAATATCCACTAGCTCCACCATTCAAACCAAACCCTTAAACATATCCACACACCAAACCAAATAGAAAGAATTCAATCTCATGCAAGCTCGCTAATAATCCATCAACATACCCATTCAATTCAAATTTAAACATCCACATAACACCCACATTCAAATCCAAAGTGTGAAGGTAAATCAATATCATTATACAACCAAATCGAATTAAACTAAACTAGAAAGCAGTAAAGATAGTGAAGAGAGATCACGCCACCGACTACCGACACTTCCCCCCAAACTTAGTCAAGTGAGACTAAGTTTGTAAAAAGGTAGGCGGTGAGGTGTCACTCCATTAGATCCTGCTGATGCTGGCGTTAATCCTCCTCATCCTGTTGAGGACGATCACTGCAGCAATGCTGACATGGCATATGGATCACCTCTTCACAACGAGCAACAATCAATCAAGTCATATCCAGATGAGCTTCAGAATTCATCAACCAGTTGAAACGGTCCAGCAGATCATCAATCTCAGTCAATGCACGGTTAGGCAATTCAATTCCCATAGCACCAAATTTGTAAAAATAACAGTCATCAAACTTAGATGGAACCAAAAAGGCCTTAGTAACCAATGCAGTTGTATTGAGGCTCAAACCCGGAGCAAAAACTCCCGACACAGCAACACCACAAAATTAAAAAATTGGCAACATCAAACTACCACCACAAATAATTGAGCTTGCAGAATTGAAAGTGTTGTTCCAACTCTCCATCAACCATCCATCAATCGAGAAGTCCCTTCCATTCAGCAAAGCAAACAAAAATTGAAAATAAAAAATACTAACAGCACCAGATCCATTAAAACCACAAGACCAACCCTCTAGCATAAGGTGGAGATACCGAACGATAGGGTTCTTAATCATAAAAGACCTACAAGACTGCACATCAAAATCACCTGAAATGCTAACTCCAGAAATCGATTCCCACAATTCAAGAGGATTAAGCTCATCAAATACACACACAGATTCCACTGAACACCCAAATATCCTATCAATATCCTATCTACTCAAGGAAAACTCTTGACCAACAAGTTTGAACTTTACCAGAACCGGAAGACCGTTTGCACTCCATGTGACTTGAACAGAGGCCAAGAATTCCCTTGTCAACCTCACATACGTAGGCCATCTCCCATGAAGCAATTTCCTCCATCCCATGCGAGTGAACAAATTCCACACATCCTTATTCAAATCTAGTGCTTCTAAAGTTTCCCGACATAAATATGTCGTTCCAATCACTTGCTTTTGTGTCAACACAATGTACCTTGCATATTCATCATCATCAAAACCCTCGGGCCTGCAAATGGAAGAAGGAAACCCACGTTCATTTCTATTAGCCATGGCAATTCAAAACAGTAGAATCACACAAACCAAAATGATTATGAGTCAAAGAAAATTTGGGGAGAGAAATTTCGATCGAGATGAAAATGGGGCGAAATGGAGATTGCCCGATTATTTAAAAATGCGCGTGGCTCGGCCGAGCGGCAGATTGCTCGACCAAGCGATGCCTCTGTCCGCGCAATTTAGCTCGGCCGAGCCTGCCTCGCTCGGCCGAGCGAAGGCTCTGTCTGCACTTCCTGAACCAACTTGGCCGAGCTTGTCTTGCTCGGCCGAGCGACACCTCTGTTTCAGACTTTTTCAACCTTTCCCTGCACAGTCCCGATCACTTTGCCTCCACATTTCCTATCTTCATTCACAATGCCAATCAAATTTGTAGAACCACAAACAATTAAGAATCCGTCAACAAAACCACACAACATTAAACTAACATAAGCAATTAACAAACATTTATTCAAAACATAAAAAAAATAAGATGTAAATTTGTTGGGTTGCCTCCCAACAATGCTTTTTTAATGTCGATAGCTCGACGAACATACCTCATAGTTAATCATGATCGAAGGGTGCTGATCCCAAACTCATACCTCGATCTATAGTCACATGCTCCTCCGGAAAGAAAAGCTTATTTCTTGCACTCCAAGGTAGATCCGTATCTACCCGAGCCTTCTTCAATCTACTTTGATCAAGCTCATCTTCATCCCCCGGATCCTCATTGTCTTCATTTTCTTTGCCCATGATATTTAAGCCCGGATCAAGCACATCCTTCATCCGTTTCTTTTTCCCAGCTTTCTCAACTTCACTCTCATTCACATTCTTTGGAGGTAAAGAGAACACGACTTCCTTTCCACAACATCGGAATGTGAGCTCACCTTGTTTCATATCGAATAATGCATTGGCCGTGTGTAAAAATGTTCTTCCAAAAATCAGTTGAATGTTATCCTTGTTCTTCATGTCCACAACAAGGAAATCTCCCGGAAATGTAAATGTCAAAACTTCCACATGAACATCTTCAACTATCCCCCGTGGGCAAATTAAAGTATGATTCGCCACTTGCAAGACTTGACTTGTAGGTTTGAGTTCTCGAATCTCCAACTCCTTGTACAAGTCCCACGACATCACATTCACACTAGCTCCGGAGTCACACAAGGCTTTCTCGACATTAACATCTCCAATTGCACATCCAATCACAAAGCCCCCCAGATCCTCCTTCTTGGTAGCTATGCTCTTCTTTTCTTGTTCATAATTCCTCACATCACGTGGCTCATCCTACGGGAACATTTCCACTCCAACAAGTTCATCCAACATCGGCACTCGCTCAATTTCTTCCGGAAGCGGCATTTCAATGTCTCCTTTCCGTACATAATCAAAGAAATGTACATTTCCGGTTTGCTCATCATTCTTTGCTTCCACCTTTTCTACTTCAACCTCCTTTTCTTCTTCAACACCCAAACTCGACTCTTCTTCAATTTCCACTACTTCCATTTTAGGAGTCATTGCTTCCAATCTTTCCTCAATCCTACTTTCACCTTCAACCATATTACAACTTTTCTTTTGCACCACTTCGTTATCACTCGGGATTTTTCCAGCTTGATGCTTCCCGCTCAATTGTTTAGCAATGGAAGAAATTTGAAGTTGAATTTCAGCAAACGTGCCTTCGTACTTCTCAAATCTCTTATCTATTTCCTCATTTGGATTCCTCCTCGGCTCTTGGGTGACATATCTACTATTTCCCCCAGCATATCCCCCTTGGCTACTACCTCCCCCTTCAAGTTGTAACGGAGGATTAAGAGCATTGTTCGGGTTTGCATAGGAGAAGTTGGGGTGAAACCGGTTAGATGGATGGTAGTACATATTACCTAGCGGATTATATTGAGGACTGATAAGCTCATAATTTTACTCACTTATCTATATTTTTCTCCATTGTTTCAAGTGCATTTTGTTATTTTTTTACTTATTTCTAAGCATGAGTATATATTAGAGGGTGTTATGCTTGTCATGGTAACATTTTGCAGGTTTTATGTCAAATTCATTGGAAACCCGTACTGAAAGCATTTGATGTTCAAAGCAACAGTCACGACTTCTTCCACAGTTGGAATCCGAGCTAACGGGGCACAGAATTGGAAAGATCTTTGAGTTATATTTCCAATGCAACTGGAATCGGGTCAATCGGAGTTCGGGAGTGAAAGTTATGGCCAAAACCGTGAGACTGCGCAGTAGGGCCGAAAGTGGCGGAAATGGTCTTTGTTTCGACCGAGGCAAGGTTCATCTCGACTGAGATGGACTGTTTTGGCGAGATTCTGCGAGATTTTCACATATTTTGGTCGAGAATTGCTTGGGATTCAAGTTACACATCAATTTGGAAGCAATGAAGACCCCAAAAGGGAAATTTCAACCAAGAAAATCATTCCTTTTGAAGTTTTGTGCAAAGAAGAAAAACATCAAATACCATCAATTCAAGAAGGAAATGTCCAATTTCATCAATTCCTACCATTCAAGAGTTTTACCCTACTCCTATATAAACTCATGTCTAGTTCATTATTAATCATTCTAGTCCAACTTTAAATTTCAGTTCATGGTTTAGTTTTCTTTAGTTTTTAGGGCTGGAATCAAAACTTTTATTTTATTGTACCTTTATTTTTCTGCACCTTTATTTTAATGCAATCTTTAATTTTTGTTTCAATGTTTATTTTTAATATGCTAGGCTAGATTCTTTATCAGATTCTAGGGTTTCTCCATTTGTGATACATGTTTTGATTTGAATTCTTCAAACCCTTTAATTGGTTTAAACTCTTTGGTTTTATTTCAAATCTATTTTCATTTGAAGGATCGAGAGATGAAGATTGGAATAGGTTTTTGTTATTAATTGAAGGATCGAGAGGTGAAAATTGATAATAGGAAGTGAGAGTTTAATACATTTGATTTTCTGTCCGACCAAGAAGAATTCAATTGTAGGACTAATCTGATTTTTATTGAGATTGATTAACTTAATCTAGGTTTTGACTGCCCGACAAAGGAGTTGATTCCACTTTACCAGATTTTCCACCAAAAGTATATTTTATGGGTTTGAATTATTTGTTTCTTGCATGTTGATCAGATTGGTAGATTTCCCTAGGATCTATGCTTTCTTTTATTTGAATTTCTTTAAAAATTGTTTTCATAAAACCTAAAAAACTCTCAAATTTGGTTTTGCCCAAACAAAGGATTGAAAAACTACATTCAGTATATGAATTACTTTCGTTGCACTATCTCTGTGGGTTCGACATACCTTCGGGTTATTTATAAATTTATTTGCCCTTTGCTATAATATGTGTGCAGATTTTGCATCGATCAAGGACGGCCATTGTATCCCATCATTTGATTAACAAAATTTACACTTTCCGGGAAGGACTCTTCATGTCGAACCACCATCATTTCCTCATTTCGATTCCCCAAAGTAGACAATGCGTCAAGCTTCCTTTGCATGGCTGCTAATTGCTCCTTAAATTCCTCACTTTCCTTAGCCTCATTGACCGATTTAACCGATCGATAATCTTTCCATTCCTTGGGCCAATGGAAACTATTTTCAGCCATTTTCTCAATTGTCCTCCAAGCTTCTTCCTCTTCTTGATCGAGGAATGCACCACCCGATGAAGCATCCATCATAACTTTCGTATCATAGTTTAGTCCCCCATAGAATTGGCAAATTTGTTGACTCTGAGAAAGACCATGTCTAGGACACTTGCGTAGAAATTCTCGGAACCGATCCCAAGCTTCATAAAGAGGTTCATCGTACCTTTGCCCAAACGATGTGATATTGGCCCTTCTCTTCAAAGTCAAACTTGGTGGAAAAAACTTGAATAGAAACTTTTCTCTCAATTCCTCCCAAGCGGCAATGTTTGATTTATCTAAACCTTCGAACCAATTTCTCGCTCCATCCCTCAAGGAAAAGGAGAATAACTGCAGCCGTATTTGATCTTGGGGAACTTGGTTGATCTTTATAGTATCCGTAATCTCCAAAAATTGAGATATATGAACATTTGGATCCTCGGTTACGTGTCCCCCAAATTGGTTGTTTTGAATCACTTGGACCAACTGTGGCTTTATCTCAAATTGTGTGGCATTTACTCCTAACCGAAAACCTCCCGTTATCGGTTCCCCTTGAGGTCGAAAAAGGTTTTGAAGTGGTCTCCGAGGACCATTCCTCTCATTTAACTTAGCTTTCATCAACTCGAGCTGTCTCTCTAACTCTTCAATCCTAACCGTGTCCTCTCCATGGTTAGCCATATCAAAATCAATCTCAATATTTCCTCTCCTTTCATGAAATTTCCTTGCCTCAAGCTCCCTAGCCTTTGATCGAGTGATCATAAACTACCTAGGAAAAATCAACAAAACTAATTACAAAGAAAAACAATTCAACTAAACAAACTAGAACAATAAGCAAACAAATGTTAGTAACAATATTCACACAAGCATTTCCTCAAACACCTAGCATACACTTCTTCAAACTTTCAATAATTTCACAAGACCTACTAGAAGATTCCCCGACAACGGCGCCAAAAACATGACGACGGTGAAATGCAACAGTATCTTCACGTTAAATTTTATATATCCGAGTACTTTTCAATTTGCTCAAGTGAAAACCATTTACTTGTTTGAAGATTAAAATAGCTAGGCAAATAATAGTCGTTGCTAATTGTTTAACTAAGCAAAATAGAATATAAACCAAGCATACAAGTAACAAAGCAATAACCAAACATGTGTAATTAAACTTCTCAAGCCAAGACAATCGAGTAACTTGTTTAGGTAGATCAAAATCTCAAGTCCAACAATAAGAAGATAGTGAGTGTTGATTGAATTTCTATTGTTCCAAGTTGAATCAAACTATGTTGTAAACCAAGTTTAATCCCTAGGAGGTTGAGCAATCGACCCTACATTCGCTAGCCCCTTGCTACGGTGAGCTAACGGTAGATGACACAAGGAATTCCAAACAACTACGTTATTAAACCCTAGATCACTCCCAATCGACCGTGAATTATCGCCCTACGACCTAGCCCCGCACAGGGATTGGAACTAAAATTGTAAGAATATACACTTTTCACGACGATTCCGCCCGCGTGTTAGCTGTAGCGTTCACATCAACTACCTCAAAAGCTGGCTATTACCTACACCTATGAGATAAGGAACAAGCTCAACTGCAATTCAATCCCTCAAAGGAAAGTAAACAAGCAAATTTGATATCAACTCATCACAATATCCAATCTACAACACTCACATATGAATTTAGTTCTTCATACCTTGAATTGAGTACAAATCAATAAGATAAATGAGAGAATCCATTACAAAATAGCAAGGTCTAAGTATGATCTTCTTTGATTGCCTTTCTTGGACTCGATCTACCTTCCTTCCTTCCTAGATCTTCACCAAGTTGGAAGAATTTGGCTTGAATCTCCTTGAATGTGGATGGGGAATGGTTTTGAGATGAATCTAGAGAGAACTCTCGTGACGGTTATTTTAAATCTGACCAAAAAAATTTTAAAATGCAAAGATCCCCATTTTATAAACGAGCTCCCAGGGCCTCGGATCGCCCGAGCAAAGAGAAAAACCGCCAGAACCACAAAACCCACCGAGCGGACCCTCTGAAATGCAGGCTCGGTCGAGCACTGCAGGGTCGGCCGAGCCAAGCCTCTGTTCCAATGGCTCGGTCGAGCCTGCCTTGGCTCGGCCGAGAAATCCCTCTGAAATCAGGTTTCTTCCCTCCTTTGCTCCGCTCGGTCAATCCAACTTCCTTCTAACCATTAGCTCGGGCGATTTACCTCCAAAACTCACCCAAAAGTGCTGAATTATGCTCAAAACACGTTCTATAACATTTAAAACACAAAAACATGACAAAAGAACAACAAAAATTTATGATATGAGGGTAAAATGAACGCAAACATGCACGCTCACACATCGAAATATAAGTCATTTTTTGCACATATCATGTTGCTGGTATATTGATGTTGTGCTATTGTTTTGAGTCTGTGATCAGCCAAACATTTTATAAGCGAGTTGTTACACTTGTAAGGTAAGCTTTATTATGGTATCCTGCGTATTCTTAAGTATTGTTGTGGGCAGTTTTCCTTTCTAATGCTGAATTTATCGGAGGCTCGGGGCCAGAGATTTGATAAGTCTCGTTTTCTTTCTTTTCCTTTTTCTTTTGTTTGCATTACTCGAGGACGATCAATGAGCTATGTTTAGGGGTGATAATTCGTGAAAATGAGGTATATTCCTATCGAATCTCTAATGCTTTAAGAAGTTAATGCTTGCTTTTATTATCGTATTCTATTATTTAGTGTCTTGTCGTGTGCTTAATATTGTGACAAAAGTAGCCATGAGCATGCTTGTTTTATATTTTTGTTTTGTAAAGTCTGCTGTAGGTACAACATTTCCATACTGAAGGTTATGCTGTGCAAAGATGATGTTGATGATTTGGTGAGTCAACTCAAAGGGAGTTGACGTTGACCAAATGTGATGTGTGTTGTGCTGACTTTGTCGTTGAAAGTCAGAGTTGTCGAGGTGGCATAGGTCGCACGCTAATGGATAAGCGCCAGCACACTAAGGGGACCATCCAGATCGAACATTAAAAAGTCAATAAAGAATCATCTGGAAAAGAGAATTGCACTATTGTCAATACTTGAAGAAGGGGGACCATATGCTGATGCTACATTAGGCCGATCAACAATGCTGAAGTGGAGCTGCTGTGGCAGGATGACGTAGCACCACGCGTTCAGAGAAGTCAGCATGCCACAATAAAAGGGCTGGAAAGTCATAAAAGCAAGCCCAATGATGAGATGACCCAAAGTATAAAAGGGTGTGGAGAGCACAATTTTAGGTATAAAAAATCATTCATCAAAATTGGAGCCCTGATTTAGAGAGAGAGGGTGTTAGAGAGAGAAGCTGCTTTGGTGAAGAGGAAAGCAGTCTACCGGAGTTCTGACATCGATAGATGTTGTCTAAAAGGCTGGCTAGTGCATGGCAGCTGGGTTCTACTGAGGATCGAACAACAATTTATCCTTTTTATTGGAGCTTAAACAAATGGGTCTCAAACTTAATGTTTACTTTGTTGTTGTTTCTATTACTTTTATTATGAGCTAAACTTGTTAGCTTAGGTTGTTGTTGAATCTGATGCTATATCGTACTTTTCTTTTGAATGTTGGTTTACTTTGGTATTTGGCCGAGTGAGTTTATTTCATCTGCACTCATATTGAGAGATAAGGTGTACATGTGTTTTAAATCGGGCTTGAGAGATTCGATTTGGTGAAAAATTCAGTCGAGATCATGAGCAACAACATAGACATATGCTAAAATGAGTGTTTGTCTTGCAATCCCTGCTGGTATATAACTCGAATGCTTTGCTATTGTCATAGACATATGGAATGGTAATTTAATCTTGTCATTTAAGTAGGATTGAGAGATTTGCAATTTAATGTTGGGATTGATTGTGCTATCTTAAATCTGCATTCATGAGATAACATTATTTTCATTAGTATAAAAGGATAGGCAACCTAAGTATTTTCATATTCCTATTTATCAGTCATTTTAATGATTTTAATATTTCCCCTATCCTGTTGTTTTCGTGCTTGAGTTAGTTTATGTTATTTACATTTTTGCTAGGTTTATTTATGTTATGTCGTTTAGGGTTTTTAAGTGGTGCATGAGTTTGAAACCTTACTTATTGTTTGAAAGACCAACTATTACTCACACCAACTCCCCGTGGAGACGATATCTTGGGATACCTATTCCTATATTACTTGGTGCATGCACTTGCACATAAGAGGTACACACACTTTCACATGTTTGCTTCTGAATTTATATGTTGAACCTTGATTATACCTTACTTATTGTACGTGTTGTCCTGCGACCAATAACCAGAGAACCTAACACATGGACTCGTGTGGTAAACTCATTGCTTATAGCTGTTTGGAATCTGGAGGATGTAGGAGCTTCCAGAAACTAGAAGAGACTTGTTGTATTGTACTGTAACTTTTTCTTAGTGGATTTCTGTTCCATCTGGCGAATGAATAATTGCCATAGGATTTTTTGGCATCCAAACCACTATAATATCGTATGTTTTTACTGCTTTGATTTATTTAACTTGCTTACTAGTTTATTTAAAACCCAACAACTGACTAAGTTGTTGGTGTAATGACTGAATTAGCGAACTTATTCAAACATGACATTTAATCAATTTTCTGTTAGTACGAATTAACTTGGGTAAGAGTCAGTTCGGGCCATCACAATTAAGACTTGTGCTGCGTATTTTTACATACTTTGATTTGGGACGAACAAATGATATCAGAGCTGTTGGTCTACTCTGACTGAATGATCAGGTGCTACCTTGGACCATATCCATTCCTTACAGTTTCTTATAGCGAGCATGTTGTTTTTGAATGTATATTTCCATGCTACCTCAGTTCTAAATGGAGAAATATATAAGTTATATGAAGAAGATCAAAGTAAGTTTCAAGAATCTTCATTAGGAGATGTTGGATATGTTGACAAAAGGGTCTCTACATTTCATGAAGGATAACATGATGATCGTTGGGAATGAGGGGCTGGAGAGAACTGAAGTTCCTAGCTTAACAGATAATGATAATAAAGCACCTAGTATTGACGGAGTTGTTGAAATGAATGCCCACTTAACATCCACGGCTATCCCCGTTAATGAGGAATCAAAGGACAACCAGTCAACACTTGCACCAACTAAAACTGAAAATGAGGTAATTGATTCTCTAGAGGTTATTCCAGTTGTTTCACATAATTCTGAGCAATCTAAGTTGTGTTACTACGACTCTGATGAATCTGCTTTGGAAACCTTCCAAAGGAACTTTCTATTTTCTATGATTTAAAAAACAAACTTGTGCAAGAAAATGCCAAGTTAAGGGATCGTCATGAAGTTGGCTTATGAGAACTCAAAATATTAATCCCTTAACAATGATTTTGAAAAATTTAAAGTAGAACACTCAACGCTATCTAAAATTTTTATAAACTTGTCAGTTGAGTGTGATGCCTTGAAAATAAAAATGTTGAGCAAGAAAACTCATCTCCTTCTTTACAAAAGACTCAATGACTTTATAGCATTTGCTTTCCGTTTCAAGAAAACTTTCTAACAAGAAGGGACTTGGATTTAAAGAAACTAATTTGAGTAACACTGCATCTTCTTCAAATGTTGAAACTGGTAAAATGAAGTTTATAAATTTTGTCCATGGTCAAACTAGTTATCAGTCCTTTAGAATAGTGAAGAGGATAACTGAAACCTAAACTCTTTCGATAGGGTTGAGGATAAGTGCCAAACCAGTTAACCATCCTCAACAGACTAAGCAGCCAGTTCCTACTACGAGGAAGTAAAATTACTCAACCCACTCATAGGGGGTGATGACTGGAGGTCTATCAGTTACAACTATGGTGACGAGAAATTCGGACCTAGTTACGCTAAGACAAATTGAAGACCTTATCCTAGAATACAATCTAATCAATATCATAAACATGATACAGGCAAAGAATGCTACTTTTTGTAATGAATTAGGGTATATTCTAAGGAGGTCTTATGACACAATTCAAGCATATCGGAGGTCAGTTCTTCGAGGTTTTGCTAGGAAGTCTGTTCCAAAACAAAACTCACACAAAATATGACTCTTTAAAAGGAAAATCACAATATTTTGCATTATTTGGAAAGAAAAAAGAGTTCTCACGTGAAAAATTGCAATATGGTAAAAAGGATCATCAAAATCTAGATTTCAAAAGGAATCATACAATAGACTAACTATGAAGGACCCGTAGTTAGTTGGGTACCTATTGCTTGAATCTTTTGGTAGGGTTAGCGCAGTTCCTCAGTTGAAGGGTCAACTCAGAGGGTAGGCTGCACATTGAAGCAGCTCCTTAGTTGAAAAAGTTAACTAAGAGGATCTAGATGAGACCTTACAAAACAAAAGTCGATGACTGGACTTAGTGTATCATACTTGCTAGACAAAGTTGGGTTTCAACTGATTCGACAACGGGCTAACAAAAAGGATTAAAGAAACTTTGGGTACATAATTCTGAATGGGAAACCCAATATCTTAGGTAATCAATCGGTATAAGAATAATTGGGTCAATGCTCTCTATTGTTATCTCTGGAGAGTGATCAATCAGTTGAATATTGTGGCGGGAAAATCATTTCCCAAATTTCAAGATCTTAATTAGAAAATCCCCATGATCTTGACACATGCCAAGTTTGAGTGATTTTTGATCACATCATCTCTCATATGATCTTTATCACAAAATACGGAAAGGGTGAAATGATCTTGATCATTGATATTCAGGTGATAACCTTATATCTACATGTTAGGAACTAGGAAATCAGTTCATTCCTTTATTTGATGATTTGGTGCGTCAAAAGTAGCTTCTAGTTTCTAGTCAGTTTCTACATGTAATCCTTGTATTGGATGATTTGAGTTGTAATAGAGAAATTGGAAATTGAAAGTTGAAGAAACTATAAACTGGAAGCTATGAAGACCGAGAAGACAGAAATCTAGTTTCTTAACTAGAAAAGAGATTGAGATGTCTGAAGTCTAGTTTCAGAACTGGAAGTTGAAGAAACCAGAAACTAGAAATCAGAAGTCTAGTTTCGGAACTAGAAGACCAGTTTTTGGAAACTGGATTTTCACCTGCGAAGCTACACCAAAGGCATAAAACTAAAAACTAGAAAACTAGAGGAAATCAATTTTCCAGTCTCAAAGCTATGAAAAACACGTGAAGAGCGAGAAGACAAAAGGAATTTGAGCGAAACTCGAGTCTCATCCATGATTCTTTTAAGAATGTCAACCAACAATCATGAACGAGGAATCTTCCAGTTATGGGTTCCTCAGACTGGAAAACTAGCTCTGGCAAGAGCAGATGACAGTACAGTGCACAAAAGCAAAAATAGATCAGAGCAGGCTGCACAGTAGAAAAAGAATGGAGATGAATTGACAACATACTATTTGTCTCTAACGGAAAGAAAATTCAAATGGTCCTCTAATCTGCCTATAAATAGAAGACCACATATTCATAGGAGAGTATCAATATATCCATCGATCTATCTAACACTCACGCGCAAACAAGCAGAAACTCTGTCGAACTAAAAGCTTAAGCTCTATGAAATTACTATGTGTCTATTAAGAACACGAGGCTTAGTTTTCTAGCTCAAGCTGTTCATTTGGTGTTATTATTTTCCAAGTAATATGCCCAACAACCAGTTTTCCTTGTTGGAATCCTGATTATCACGGGCAACTGCCAACCACAGGACATTCTGGGAAGAACAGTAAACATCCCATTCCAATTTGAACGTTGCGAGGTGTGTCCTCACTTCAAGATCGAAGAAGGAGCGGAGCAAGTTTTAGGGCGAGTGCGCTAGTACACCGATGAACATTAGAATTCAACGAGCTAGGTATAGATCGTGAGATCTTGTAAACTGCAACTTAGTGAATTTCTGGATTAAGTTCTGAAGAATGGACGTAGAACTTAAGGATCCGAACCACTATAAATATCCTGCCTCGTTTATCACTTTATTTAAGTTCTGCAATCTAGTTTTCAAGCTGATTTAAAACCTTCAATACTTTCTAAGTATTGTAGTGTATAACTGAAAACTGATAACTTAAAACTATCAGAAACAAAACTAGCTAAATCAAGTTTTTTGAAACTGAAAAATGGAAAACTAAGATCCAGATTTCAGATTGCAAACTATTAAAAACTTATGCTGCATATTCAAATACTCTGATCTCGGGACAAACACTACACCTCGTTTCCCTCTTGCTAGATCCTAAATCTAGAAATTCTTGTTTCAAGAATCCTTTCTCCTATTCATTTTTCAAACTAACTTCTCTTTCAAATCCCAAACACATCATCTATACTAAACACTAAAGAATATCCCTCAATCGCTTGTTTGACAACAATTGAAAAGGAGAACCATCACGATTTGACTGGATATCAAAGGCAAGCTCTCAAAGTAATGAAGAATTAGATTCTGAATCTGCAGGGTGTACAAGAAAAGCTTGATTTAGACATGTTTAGTACCATGCAACAATTCTTTGAAGCATCTTAATTGATAAGATTTCTTGTTGCTACCCCAAATCTTTTTTCATTCGTATCTTGTAACAGAGTTATACCCTAATGCCTGCATTGTAGAAGGTGAAGGGTCATTTGTAACCTCCGTAAAGATATGAATATCATGATCTCACCTGACTTTCTGCATAATAATTTTGGCTTGAGCATTAGAGGAGCAAACGTCGTATCATATCTTAATGATGCAGTCGAACCAAAGTTCAACCGCTGGAAAAGGTGGAAAGCTTCTTGTGTCGAGAACTTCCAAATGGGGACCTTGAAATGTCAACTGAAGCCACTCTATGGAGTCCTGCCAAATGTTGTGAACTGGATGATTTTCTTCAAACTTGGAAGCTACTCAAAATTGAACAAGAAGAAGTATAAGCGTTTGATGGTTCTAGACTATAATTTTAAGGTGAATTGGGCTAGCTATGTTTTCTGCAAGATATTAGAACATGTAAGAAATAATAAGACAGTGAGAGAACCCAACTGTTCGAGTTCAACACTTCGTTTGGATTGACCGTCAGTTATCTTCTTAAGAAATTCTTCGGAGAAGTCCATCTAGCTACAATTGATAAGGGAGAAGATTTATCAGCATATGACTTCATCCATCCAAGGAAAACCATTGTCATATAAGCTCCCCAACAAGCGATTGGTCTGAAAGACATAACTTCTTCATTAGCTCGGCCAACACCTTTTGAGAAGTCTAAGACTGAAAGGAGATATACAAGGGTAGAAAAAACAAAGAAGAAAGTGGATGCTACTGCACAACCAGAGGTTCTATCAATGGAAACTGCAGAACCTACTCATCCATGGGAAGACATACTACATCTATTCTCTACTCATAATCATCCCACACAGAACCTATAATTCCATCATCTGGACTTACCCATGTGAACTGCATTACTCAGCGCTTTGACAACTGGTGCCTACCGTTGAAGGGTGTCGACCTATCAAATTTCAAAATCCTAGAAGAATCCAGAGAGATAACTAAGAGTACAAAATGCATTGTAGAAATTTCTAGTGAAGGAATCTTCTCAAAATTGGTGCAATATGATAATCTAATTGTGAATCAAGTTCTCACTAAAGCTGTAAGATTTCTCAAACACAACACATGCCATTTTCTTCTCAACTTCGAGGAGATGATGTTTTGTGGGCTCGAATGGGACATACCTTCTGGTTGACGAAGAATAGTGGGCTCTAAATTGGGTAGGAATGAATGGTAGTATTTAACAAGTTAAAGATAAATAACTAATATAGATTGAACTGAACATTATTGATTTTTCACCAGATAATGGGAACTGATGATCTTCCTGAGTTTTGCATTAACTGGGAAAATGTAACCAAGCAGAGCAAGGTGAACTCTCCCAAGAAAGGAAAATGCGTGTCTTTAAATGAACAAGGACCAAGTGGGTTAAACCCAGTTCATCAGCTCCAGCACAAGAAAATGTGGCCCAAACTATCCCAAAGATTCAAGAGATGGTTGCAAGTATGAGTCAAGAGTTCAATATGATGAAGAGAATTGAGAAGTTGGTAGCTGAAGAGAAAGGAGTAGAGAAGAATAGGAAGTTGATCCAAGGAAAAGTTAATGAGAAGGAGAAGTTGGTGGAAAGCTAGGAAGAAAGTGAGGAGGAAGAATGTGAAGGAGAATCATCTAGTCATGATGATTCATTTTTGTTTGCTTTGTTAATCTTGGTTGAACAATGTTTTGATTTTTATTTTGTCAGTTGGTAGAATAGATCATCCTTAAATTTTTTTTCGGAACTTATTAGCTTAGAAGTATTTCATATTCTCTTAATCAATCTATGTTGTTGAAATACTGAAGAAACTGACAATTAAGAGACTTCAACTATTAAATAGATCACTCAAAGTATGGCGTTTGATAGCTGACTGACATTCAGTTTATTTGACAAGTTCATATCTATCATCAGTTGAAATAGAATGATGTTAATTAAAAAATCTTGAAAAGATCGAATCAGATGTCCTTTACTTATTTTGACTGAAGAAGACAATTGAGTCTTAACTCTCAATTGCTCATCTGTTCATTTTCATAAAGAGTTTTAGAATACAACTAAATGCCAATTTTAAGTTGTGACTTACAGACATTGAGTAACCGTCTAAGTTGATTAATCATCACTATGTGATACTTGTGGAGTACAATTGAGTTCAAGCTCTCAGTGTATGATATGAAATTGAAAATTTTAGATATTGAATACAATTGAATTTGAGCTCTCAATTATGTTTTTCACTGGAAGAAGTTGAGTAATCATTCTAGTTAATTTTGTTGAATAACGAGAAGCATAATCCATCTGAGTCCTAGCTCTCAATTGTGAGATAGAAACTGATTTGCGAAATCAAACTATCAATAACTATGTGAATAATGATTGGGTCCTAACCGGATGATCCAAGCAATCAGTTGGCATGAGATGGCTATCAAGTCTAATAGTCAATCCCGACTTTGAACAACATTTAAGATGGCATTACATGCATGTCAATCGTAGCAGTCAAGATAGATAGAGATTGCACCATGATTTTGATGGGTTTTGTATACTGAAAGCATTTATTATAATGAGTATACAACGGTTTATTTCTCTTATCTGCCAAACAATCTTACATGTATGTAACAATATTATCCTCTTGTCTCACCGATAGGGACGATCATACGGCGTGTAGTAGATCGTAGAAGACAGTATGATCACTTGACCTAGTGAGACATAAACCTGATCACAACCGAGACATCGTATGAGGATACGTATGTCCGGATGGCTGCGGCATCATTGGAATAAGTAGTTTGTCTTGGTTACTTGACATTCTGGTACATAAGGGTGGCGTATTGATGGACCGCAGTGAGATGTATTCGACTTTCTGACATCTGCGAATACAAGATCTCGATATTGATTGAGTCCAAACCCTAACGAAGGTTCAGGGGTTTGCACGGGTTGACTGTTGCTTTGACTTGCCATGGTGGAGAGCCTGAGTAACGTGCTCATATATCCGCATCTTGGGTAACAAAAATTCGAGTAGTACCGCCTGAGACTGGGTTTAGGTAACCATATTCGAGTAATAGGATGGGGACATTCCCTGAGTAGCTCAATGACATTCATCGTGCCAAAGTCCTGCAGGCTGATTAAGTTCAGACACGAGTGATAAGGATTGAGTGGTACTACTCAGGAATAATAAGATATTAATTAATTGTAGATAGAGCTTGTCAGAAGCTCCGATTAATTAATGAATGTCCGGTAACCTTAAATATGGGGATTCTCAATTAATGCAGCCCATTCTCATAACGTGGCAATAAAGGGGTAGACCAGTATTAATTATGTGGTGAAAAAGAATTAATTAATTAATTAATTGTGTCCTGGGTTGTGGACATGGAAATTAATTAATTTATAGGCTCACTTTATTATTTGCATTAGGTCCCAGGTCTGGCCCAAGTAATATGTGTTGAATGGAGCCCAATAACCCATTAGGGATAAAACCCTAGGTCTATAAATAGATCCCTCTCTCTCTGAAACCCTAGCCAACTTTGATCATAATTCAAATCAGTCAAAACCCTAGGGAGAGAGAGAGCTGGGCGCCGCACCTTGTAGAGGGAGGAGAAGGATTTTTCGACTCTGGCCTACAACTACAGATCTGTGGAATCCTCACCAGTAGCAGATCTGAACAGTATTGGGTCACAGCCCTGAAGATCTAATCTGGAGAACAGATTTTCCTTCTTTCTCTTGTGTTAATTAAATCTTGAAGTTAGAATCTATCTAATTTCTGTTTCCGCGGATTTAATTAATATCGCGTGGTTGATTCAAGTTTTGGAATTCAAACACGAAAGATCGGTATAGAATCTACGGAGTTCAGGTAAACTCGATAATCCACGAATCGCATTAAATTCATAGGAGCATGCTAGGCTTTTGTGAATTTAGATTATATGCAATATCCATAAATCGATCCAGTTCACATGGGATTTTGTGATTTGGTTCACTGAAAATCCCTACAGATTTCCCACATATATCGGATAATATCTTAGTCAACTGTAGTGGGATCATGGCATATCTTCCACGAAATTAATTTTTTTTATCTTAGCCAATGAATTTCGACCATGGAATTGATCTTGGCCATCAGTTCTACTGACAATTAATCTATAAAAGGATTGTCGTCTTCTTCATTAATCATTTTTTAAACATTCTCTGTAAACCCCCATCACTTTCAAATTTCTCCGTACTTCCATCATTAGCCATCAATACTCTCAACATCAAACAATGACCAAATCTTCTCGCGTCAGATCCCCCCACCAACCAGAATTGAAGACATCCCAACAAAGAACTCTCATAATCGACTTGTTCTAATCACAAAAAATGAGCCAGAAACACTCTCCTAAACATCACTGAGGATTGCATAAGTTTAGAAGGAGAATCTTGAATTTTAGTCTTTCCAAGGAACAGGGTCACAATGCCTTGCAAGAACTCCTAGATCTTGGAGGATTGGTGAAGTTTCTGAGTACAAAACCCCAGTCGTTTCATCCATACTTTGTTTCTAAATTCTACACTCATGCCCACAAAGGATGTTGCAAAGTGATACTGTGAATCCCAAAATGGGTTGGGAGTAATGCAATACTGTTAACTTGAGGAGTGGTAAAGAATTAGAGGGTACTCAATTTGGGTAGAATGCTAAAGAGCATACTTCAATCCAAAACAAAGTGTGGGAATTAATGAAAAAGTCGGGACTTCTAACCCACCAGCTACTATTTTAGACTGAGATGTTGTATTAGTATCATCGAAAAAATCATGATGTGATGTACAAAATGTTCTTGAATGTTTTCAATCTACTCCATATTAACTTACCATTGGTAGAGTTTCTTGAAAAATTGCCCAATTATGTGAAGATTTTATAAATATCTCAATAAATAAGATAAAACTTTTCGAGACCGTCGTTTTGACAAATGTCATTAGTGTTTTTTTTAAAAGAAAAATCCCAATTAAGATAAAGGATCCAGACAACTTTATAATCCCATATTCTGTTGGAGCCCAAGATGATGGATGAGCTCTTTGTAATTTTGGTGTAAGTATCAACCTTATACCTCTTTCTATTTTTTTTTTAAAAAAACTAGGCATAGTTGAAGCATGGCCTACCACAGTTATGTTGTAGCTGGCTTATCGTTCCACAAATTATTCGAAGGGGAATATCGAGGATGTATTAGTCAATGCATTGAATGCTTTGAAACTTCCAGATGAGCTTGAGAAGTGTTTAGGTCCAAGTGTTCAGGATGATTTTGCTACCGATAAATTTAACTTGGATGAACTGAAGGACATGGGTGATATAAAGGAAACTCTAGTGAATGGGTTAATGAGTTTTACAAGATGTTAGAAAGAGATTTTAAAATCTTTGAACTTTACGATTAAACACCAAAATTAAAAATGAAGCTTCAATAACCTCATTTAAAGTATGATGATTTGGTATATCATGAGAGTTTTCTCGTAAAATTGTCACTATCTTTTGATGTGAAAAAAAAGATTTTACAACATGATGTTTTGGAGATGCACATGAGTATAAGTGAACGATTCATGGGAAATATCCAAGAGTGTAACTCTTACATTTTGATGCATGAGATTTCATGTAAAGATGATCATAATGGTTCTATGGAGTCGTGGCAAGTCAATTCTTCCATGAAAGAACTTATGAAGAAAGAGTTGGTCAAATGGCTTGATCCTAGAATTAGGCATTCCATCTCAGATAGCTCTCAATTCTAACTCGTCCGATGCTGACTAATAAAATAAGAATTTTAATTGCGGCACCAAACATGATGGCAATTACTATGTGGTGTGCTTTAATAGACTACAAAAATGAGTGAGCCCTTATTGGGATGGAGTGATCGACAGGGAGAAGACCTCCACCACACTTGTCGATCCACGATGCTAAGGTACCTCGGGTTGTCTTAATTTTTAAGAGAAAAAACTCTTAGAGACAACCTATGATTCAATTTTGTAAGTTTTTCTATTTTTGTTGTTGCATTATTTACTTTTAAGTTATGCATTTTTTCAGTCTGTTGTCTTTGGTTGAAGTTCAGTTATAACTGGGGAGATGAAACACAATAGTTGTAGGAGAGTGAGTAATGTCATGAAGAATTCAATGTCTGACAAGCTTGGGAGGTATTCAATTCATGGTGTGCTTGACGAGAGAGTGTTACACATTTCTTCTCTTGCGAATGAGTTGTGGAGTTCTTGTCAATAGTTGGGTTTGGCTTTTTAATTTTAGTTAGTGTTTTTTGTCCTATTAATTGTTTAGTAATAGGAAGAAGAAAATAAATAAAAATAAAGAAACGTTTCAGATTTTATAAATAAAGAATGAGAGAATTTATGACCACTTCATTTTTTTGTCAATTTATGAATTCAAGATTTTTGACTTGTAAAGCACAACATTATTTAATTTCAAGCACCATACTTTGTAATTTCTTTATTCCCTGAGTTACAACGGTGCAGTGAGTAAAATTGATAGGTAAGTGGTTCTATATTTAGCTGCATGTAGTCGTATGTGAATCATGCCATAGTCTTTGCATATTCGTCATGCTAATGTGGGCATTCTTTGTTTACTGTTCATTCAAATTCTTAGCACGCCACAATTTATTTAGAGTTAGGTTTCGTTTAATGTATCTTATTTCTTGTTATTTTGGGTTAATTGATTTGAAGTTCGGGATTCTGTATCTATGCTGGGTTTATAATTGTGCTTATTACTTTAAAGGTTGCTTCTATTGAGGAATGTTGGTCGATTTCATTCTCCAAGTTGTTGTGTTTGATTTTTTGCATGCGTCTAGTACTTGAAACTTAGGCGAAAGTTTAATTTGTTTACATGTTGAGTGTTGACATCGGCTAAAACATTAATATTTATTTTTTTTCAAATTTGATTTTGGTTGATTGTATTGAACATGAGCAATGTTTTTTCAAATTCTCGCAGTTTTCTTGCTCTAGATAGCGAGCTTTGAGGTATTGCCATTACTTATGTTGCTTAAGTTGTCTGCATGTATCTACGTGGTTTTGTGATTGTAGCACTTGTTTATTCCACTTGTGCTAGTAATTGTTTAAGCCCTATTCATTTGCCTTTGTTGCTTTGTGTTAGTTCAATTTGTGCAGGTTTTCCAAATTGCTTTCTTTGTATAAGTGTGTTGTCTCTAATAAATTTTGGGATAAGTGGATGTTGTTTCTTTTGATGTCGGTGATGCCACACCTACTTTCGGTTGAGTCTGATGAGTAAGCTAGGGGAGTTCTCTCAATCTCACATTGTCTACCTTTTATCATTTTTTATTTTCATCATTGTGTTGTTGTTTTGTGGTCCTTGTGTCTGTTTTCAGTCTGCATGTCTCTTTTATTTCGCGTTATTTAGGGTAGCTCTTATTTTTTAAATGCGTGAATGATATTTCTCAATGATGAAATAAAATATTAAGAAAAAACAAAATCTTTATAAATAATAAATTTGCAAAATATTGTTTGAAAATTTTACTCTTGTTCCTTCAATTATTAAATTATTCTAAAACTGCTTCATTGTTGATAATGTTGTTTTGAAATGATTGAGCATGCATAGATTGACTAAGCTTTTTGGTACCCTGATGATAATGTTTTGTTTTGTGAGAGTTTAACTCTACAATTTGTTTATGAATTTTCTCTTGGAAAAATATTAGACTACATTGTTTCTAGAAAATGATTTAAACCATTTTTGGACTGATTGAGTCTTTCTAACTTATCTTAATTTTCAAATTTTTCTTAATCACCCCCCATCTAGCCTGCCTAGTTTTTGCTTTCTTGTGCTACGATCACTTATATATATTCTTCGCTAAATAAAATATATCCCTCTACCTATCTTATGAACATCTTAATTACCTTTTTTTTTTGGTTTTCTACACTAGGGCAATATTGGTTTTAAATTAGGGGTTGAGAGCTTTTGCTCCAATTTGTTTCAGTTTGTTTGGTATTTTTGTACTTGATGTTTGTTTAGAAAAAAAAAGTGAAAGAATGAAAATAAATTTATTTTATGGGAGAAGATGTTTGATTGGTTCATTGGTGTTAAACAACTAAGGTATTCAAAGATCTGTAAGTTGTCCCCTCGCTCGGGGTGTAGTGGTGAAAGCACCTTGCCTGGACCAAAAGGTCACAGGTTCGAGCTTTCTAGGAGATATTTGGGCGAGTGATTTTAAATATATGTAAGTCTATTCAAATAAAAAATTATCTCTAAGTTACGTTACAGTTGGAAGTCTACCTTACAGCAATAGTTTCATTATCCACTACGAAAGTGGCGTATATGGTTGTTTTAGAGATTGTGAAGAAAACAATTTCGCTCCAATGGTTATCTGGTGAGCTTTGTATTTATCATAACAAAGTTAAAACTCATTATGATAGTCAATGTGCTACTCATTTGGCCAAAAACCAAGTTTATTATGTAAGAACGAACACATTGATGTCTGATACACTTTGTACGAGAGATTCTTGAAGAAGAAACTTTATGATATGTACTACTAAAAATCTTGCCGATATATTAACCAAAGCTGTAACAGCAATCAAGTTCCAACACTTTTTGGATTTGATATATATTTTGAAGATTTGAAGGTTGTCATTTCGAGGGCATTTAAAGGCATTATCAATAGTGTAGGAGAAACAAAAAAAATCTTTAATGGATTTAGAAAGTTGCCAAAGAAGAGATTTATTGTATTTGGCTTCTTACGTGTTGTCCCACGTCAATGGGCTATTGGAGAGCATCTTGGGCCCTTGCCTATAAAAGGACTTCTTTGTTTTACTTTTGAATGCATCCCATAATATTTGTTTTTGCTTTCTTAAGCATTGCGTTTCCACGTGGTAGAACCTCCTAAGGTAATATAAGATTTTCGTGAGGTTGATCTTGAGCCGCCATCCATGCAACTACTACAATAGAGTTGTAGTTATTAGTGGTTCCTAATCGAGATGCGGTCCAGTTCGAGCATATCTATATCTCGCAGATCCAGATTCTTCGATTACATACCTATTAACAGTAGGAGATCCTGTTCCCACTCGAGAGGTTATGTGAGGGTGATGAGATTCCATTGATGCAGAGCCAATTCCAATAGACTTATTGGAGGGTCTCATTGGCGTGCATCTAGTAGGAATTGAACCTACGAATTTGCCAATTATGAGTTGGGCACTTTAACTATTCAGCCATGGATGCAAAGAGGAGCGAAAAGGGTTTTCCATGAGATGGGAAATGCAAAGAGCTTTTCCTGGGAGTATGGCGTGGGTTACTTTAGCGCCGTAGCGCCTGGTGCTCAAACATCGGCTCGAGGCATTTCTCCTTCTAGGGAGGTCCGTTTGATATCCAAAAACTGCTCAACAACAGTCGGACAAGTGGGGAATGCTAGGGCGAACCAGAAAAGTTTGGGTAGAGCCGGATCCAAGAATTGGCTCTATTCTATCCTATTCAATGGTACTGATCAGTCATACTGGAAGCAGCTTTCTTTATTTTTTATGTTAGCTCATGATCTAAATGAGTCTCACATACACCCTAGTACATTATCCTCAACGTTGAGGACATCCCCAAAGAGCAAGGGATTTCAAAAATCATCCTCGTATTTTGCCACATACGTGGGTTTGGTCTTCCAAGGCCTATAGGTCGTGATGCGCCTTGAGATGGCCTCTCCTGTCCCCCGCCGGTGGGGAATCCGCTCCCAGGTTGTTGCTCTGCCCCAATTGGCCCAATGCCTCTTCGAAAAGAAGAAAGCGGCGGTGATATAGTGAAAAGTTGGTGCTTTTGCTTTAGCAGGACCTTTGTGTTTAATAATATGTTTATCATCTTCTGTCTATAACATATAACTCTTTGGTGCTAAGCAGATTCCTCTCTTGACATGAGATTCGAGTTGAAACTTACCCAATTCAATGGAAGGTTCACAAAAATTCGGGTTTTCTTTTTAATCTTCGATTACTCGATAATTTCCACAAGCACGAATTCCACTTTTGATAGGCCAAGAAATTCAACTTTCCCTGCCTGTCTACTACTTTGTCTGACTATTAGTCCTAGTCCTACTCTCTTTCCAACCATACCTTCGATATGGAACTCTGACATTTACTACACTTTGATCTACTTCTAGTGGGTGGTGTGGTATTTGTGGGTCACATTGAGATCCACACGAGAGATCGCTCTAAAGTTAGGTTCTTAACTCGGCAAGAGAAGCCTTGCCTTCTACGATAGAAGAGTTCCTGAGAGAACCGTCAAAAAATTACATAATTCGGCCAGCCCATGAATTCTACTTGACAGCCTTGGAGCTGATAAAATTAAAGAGAGGGTCCCCTTCGCGCTTTTTTAGGGGAAGTTCAGTTTGTAGTCGGCTGGAAGGGAAGGATTGTTCTGACGAGTCTTCAGAAAGAACTTATGGAGATGGCCCCCGATTTAAGAATTCATGTGGAGTCTCGCTCAGTAAGTAAAAAGAGTTGTAGATTCGTAAAAGAGGAGAGAAGCCTTTACTTTCAAATGACAACTGCCTCTTCTTGTTGCGAGGGCGTTGCTTAGAGGAACTAATAATACTAATACAAGGAGAATCCTTATCTACAACTTCTATTAGCATCCCTGACTAGAGAAACAATCCAGCAGGAGCACTCGTGATAACGAGGGCTGCCTCTCGCTCTGATTCACCTCCCGATATACCGGTTTGGAGCGGTTCTGCAAGACTTGGATGAGTCCTCTATTGTTTCTAATCTGAGTTTCTGGGTAGTGATTAGCGACCGGCATTAGCACACCAGCAACTTGACGCACGAATCCCTCAAGTACTTCATTTTCTTGCTCTCTTTCTTGAAGCCTTTGACATGTCGCATTCCTTTGCTCCTATGATCTCTTGCAACCCCACGTAAATCTACAATTGCCATCGGATTGCTTCAGTTGTACTAACTACAATGGATTTTCCCTTTACAACAAACTTTCTCGGAACCACGAGAATAGATGGATCTACACAACTTTCTTTATACATTATCCTTTCACATGAAGGTAGCAGGAGAGAGCCGTTGTGATGCAACTCTACAAGCGAAGACTAGCGAATACTTTTTCCTCCCAGGGCATTGAACCAGCCCGTCAAAGCAAAAAATCTATTGAATAGAAGGAAAGGAGATCAGAAAGATATGTGAACGACGTATAGGTCGGATGTTTCCATGAGCATTAAGTAGCAAAGCTAACAACCGCTTTAACGAGAGCGCAATGGCGGCCAGCGAGGTGACTGAAAGATGAGTTCAAATTCGTAAATTCCTTGAAGTTTCAATCATTTCCTTGGGTTCGTAGAGTCGGGTTTCTCATTTACCCACAATGAAGGAGCCGCCCCCACCAGGCAAGCGACCAATTGGCCTAGAGAGAGGACAGCGAATGTCCAACCTTCTAAGCAAGCAAAGAAAGTGAAGCAGCAGCAAATAGTCGCTCTTCTTTTTAATATGTGGACGGGGTTGTAAGAAGTCATCGTCAAAGAAGAACCAGTGCGTGTGTGAAGTGGTCCTAGTCCAGCCGATGTTTTATCTTTCTCCATCAGATTTTCCTTTCTGGCGTGTTTGGACCTCAACAAAGAAGAATGGAATCGATGGTAAGAGTCTTCCTTTTCTCTCGTACCTCATTTTTCCTTTTCTGCGTGCCATTCTTGCGCCGCTTCCTTCACAACACAAAAAACATATTAGAATATAGAATCAAGCAAGTAGGAGTCGATTGAAGACTGAGCTAGAGAAAGCATCTTACTCTTCAGCTGAGTAGAGCGGTTCAACTCAGGAGTGGAATGAATAGGTTCAGGCGTTAGGCCTCAAGTGGGGAAGCTCCAGTTCTTTATGCCTATTAGTTTTGATAGGTGAGGGTCTGTCCTACTAGTTTAAGCTTAGTTGGTGAAGTTCCACACGAGAGATCACTCTAAAGTTAGGTTGTTAACTCGGCAAGAGAGGCTTTGCCTTCTACGGTAGAAGAGTTCCAAAGAGGACCGTCAAAAAATTACATAATTCGGCCAGCCCGTGAATTCTACTTGACAGCCTTGGAGCTGATAATATTAAAGAGAGGGTCCCCTTCGCGCTTCTTTAGGGGAAGTTCAGTATGTAGTCGGCTGGAAGGGAAGGATTGTTCTGACGAGTCCTCGGAAAGAACTTATGGAGATGGCCCCCGATTTAAGAATTCATGTGGAGTCTCGTTCAGTAAGTAAAGAGAGTTGTAGATTCGTAAAGGAGGATAGAAGCTTTTACTTTCAAATGACAACTGCCTCTTCTTGTTGCGAGGGCGTTGCTTAGAGGAACTAATAATACTAATACAAGGAGCATCCTTATCTACAACTTCTATTAGCATCCCTGACCAGAGAAACAATCCAGCAGGAGCACTCGTGATAACGAGGGCTGCCTCTCACTCTGATTCACCTCCCGATATACTGGTTTGGAGCGGTTCTGCAAGACTTGGATGAGTCCTCTATTGTTTCTAATCTAAGTTTCTAGGTAGTGATTAGCGACCGGCATTAGCACACCAGCAACTTGACGCACGAATCCCTCAAGTACTTCATTTTCTTGCTCTCTTTCTTGAAGCCTTTGACATGCCGCATTCCTTTGCTCCTATGATCTCTTGCAACACCACGTACATGTACAATTGCCATTGGATTGCTTCAGTTGTACTAACTATAATGGATTTTTCCCTTTACAACAAACTTTCTCGGAACCACGAGAATAGATGGATCTACACAACTTTCTTTATTCATTATCCTTTCACATGAAGGTGGCAGGAGAGAGTCGTTGTGATGCAACTGTACAAGCAAAGACTAGCGAATACATTTTCCTCCCGGGGCATTGAACCAGCCCGTCAAAGCAAAAAATCTATTGAATAGAAGGAAAGGAGATCAGAAAGATATGCGAACGACGTATAGGTCGGATGTTTCCGTGAGCATTAAGTAGCAAAGTTAACAACCGCTTTAACGAGAGCGCAATGGCGGCCAGGGAGGTGACTGAAAGATGAGTTCAAATTCGTAAATTCCTTGAAGTTTCAATCCTTTCCTTGGGTTCATAGAGTCGGGTTTCTCATTTACCCACAATGGAAGAGCCGCCCCCACCAGGCAAGCGGCCAATTGGCCTAGAGAGAAGACAGCGAATGTCCAACCTTCTAAGCAAGCAAAGAAAGTGAAGCAGCAGCAAATAGTCGTTCTTCTTTTTAATATGTGGACGGGGTTGTAAGAAGTCATCGTCAAAGAAGAACCAGTGCGTGTGTGAAGTGGTCCTAGTCCAGCCGATGTTTTATCTTTCTCCATCAGATTTTCCTTTCTGGCGTGTTTGGACCTCAACAAAGAATAATGGAATCGATGGTAAAAGTCTTCCTTTCCTCTCGTACCTCATTTTTCCTTTTCTGCGTGCCATTCCTGCGCTGCTTCCTTCACAACACAAAAAACCTATTAGAATATAGAATCAAGCAAGTAGGAGTCGATTGAAGACTGAGCTACAGAAAGCATCATACTCTTCAGCTGAGTAGAGTGGTTCAACTCAGGAGTGGAATGAATAGGTTCAGGCGTCAGGCCTCAAGTGGGGAAGCTCCAGTTCTTTATGCCTATTGGTTTTGATTAGTGAGGGTCTGTCCTACTAGTTTAAGCTTAGTTGGGGAAGTTCCCTAAATCCAATGCCAAACACTTCTATAGAGTGTGCTTTGGCACGTTAAGCCAATCAACATGATGGATATTCCCGAAATGCATTGAGGCGCAGCAGTTCACTGGACATCTAGCGGTAAAGCACTGTTTCGGTGTGGGTCGTGAGAATAAATAAGGCGTTACAGTTCCTAATAATAAAAAATAGAGTGCTTAATGAACAAAAAAAGGGATTTAACGAAAGCCTTAGCTGTGAATGCTAAAAAAAAACATGAGCGGATCGATTAGTAACACCTGCAATTTCAATACTTTTCTTCTTGCTCAGGGAACCTGCTGTAGATCGATAAGGTTGGCAACTTATTGGAATGATTAGAGCTTAAATAAGAAAAGAAAGTAGAGTCACCAAGGCAAGGCCAATCAATGAATGAGGGAACGAACCCCTTACCTTAACCTTAAGCAATCAAATGAATCAGTCAACTCCAAAAGGAGTTGTTGCCTTGGAATTGATAAAGTTCTGTGGAGTTCATAATTGCATAAAAGAAATCAAAGTAGTAGCTGCGGCGCGTTGAGGCACTTCTTCGACGGTCCTCGTACGCCCGACCTTTCGCCCCGCTCTGAAAAATTCATGGGCCGACACTACTAACCAAGCCCAATTCTCTGAACTGCTAACTCCTTTGTCCCCTTGGGTCGGTCAAAGGAAGAGAAGAAGAAGACCATACTGTCAATAATCCCGCAAGTACTGAAACCATTAAAAGAACACACAATAATTTATTGGGCACTGTACGAAGTATTTGAAATACGGGAAAGAAATACCATTCAGGTAATATTTCCAAAGGTATTGTAGTATTCTATTTTTTTCATTAGTGAAATATTTTAGTAGTGTTGAGGACGTAGGTATATTTTGTGACAAACCTTGTTTGGTGTTCAATTATTTATTATTTTACTAGTACTTCACCCATGCTTGCATGAAATTATTACGTTTTAAATATTGAGCAAAAGATCTAAGTATATATAACTTTTTTTAGCATATAATTATATATATTTATTTACATAAAAAGTGTTAAATGATCAACATTAAACTTTACATGATTTGCATTGTAAATTTCAAAATACTTCCTTTTACAATCCATTTAGTGTTTTATATTTTAAATATTTTATGGCGAAGAAAATGAGTATTAGTGCATTCTATTTTGAATTTTTAAATATTATTCTTCTTAGCAAATTTGTCCAACGGAAAGATACATATAATTTAATATATATTAGATGACATTCAAATCAAGTTTTCAAAGAGCGACCTTTTATAAATTTATTGATGTAAATAACATTATATTTTGGAAGATACTGAGATAAGCTTTGCACAAGTTCATTTAAAAGGTTTACATTATACATGCAACATTAGTTACTAACAAATATAAAAAAAATATACACGAGACTTTAGGCATATCCGATGATCTGTTTATAAAATTCTTTTGCATTGTTGTAGAAATAAAAACATATTTGTATTAGTCTTACAATTAAATTTTTCTTATTCAATCAAATATGCCTAAATTTATATTTACCTTAGAATTACAAGCTATGGCTTTGTACTAACAATTTTGTTTTTGTTCTTTGATAATGTTATCTCATCAATCATAACAAACTATAGCTTGATATAGCAACAATTATCTTCATCATTGTAGGATGAAAGTTTAAATGGTAGATTATATTGATGATAACTTTGTATTTTTGGACTCCGTAACTTTCTATCAAGAGTTTAAGTTGTGAATGAGAAGTGAAACAAAAAAATACAAAATCAACTTTTCTTTAAAAATGGTTATATGGAGAGTTTGTGAGCTTGTGATCTGTACATAACACACACATATAATATAATTTTTCGCAATCTTTTACGAAAAAAAGTTACATATGAGAAGTGAAAAAAAAAAAACGGAACCTCTATTATTGGTCACGAAATCAGAGTACGTATTATACAGCGGAAGAAAATATATGAGTTGCACTTGATCTCCTAAACTTACAGTAACTTAGTTTAGGGCACCTAAAAGGTGTTAAGCTTAGGTCTGACGTTCATAAAATAATTTTCACAGAATGTACACTTCAATACTTGGATAAGTATTGAAGGTTTGAAAGTCAGTTTTGCTAAACTAATAAAGATAGAAACATAAATGAAAGTGGTTTAGAACACATGATATTTTATAGTGGTTCGGATCTAAAAATCTTATGTCCACTCTTCAGACACTTGGTCTAGAAAATTAGTAAGTATAATACAAATCTCCTTAAGATCTATACACAACCTGTCGGCGCTCCGTCCTTCGATCTGCTATGGTCACTCGTCTAGGAACTCCTTGTACGCTTAGCCTTCAGGTTGAAGTGAGGGCGGCACCCCGCAACCTTCTTCCCGGTTGTTGGATGTTTGTTGTTCTTCTCATAACTCAGGTGGTAGGCAAAAGCCCTTGAGAATCAGAATCCTAGAGTAGAAAACTGACTGCTATGAATATATCTTAGAAAGATATATTCATCAAAGGGTAGCTTAAGTTATAAAGCTTCAGTCTCGTGCTAAGAGATACTAGCACGTAGAAACAACTTGAGTCAGGAACTCAAGTCTCGTGTATGGGAACACGAAAACTCAGAGAGTTTGAGAGTGAATTGAGCAGAGTGATAGCTAAGATATACACCTCTTTGTTGTGCGTAATTTGTAACCTTTTAAGGTTGAAGGGTAGACCTATTTATAGAGGAATCCTCGAGTATTTTGAATTTCTGCCCATTAGACAAATTAATACAATCGTTAGACACATGGAAAATTTCGTCCAATCATAGCCCATACTATAGGTCTGCTCTGCTCTGCTGTGACAGTGTACTTTTCACTATCTTATGTTAAACTAAGTTTCAGTCCGAGGAACCCATGTTTTGATATTCTCGTACTGACTTTTACTTAGGCACGAATATGCCAAAGTCTTACTGAGCTCTGTTGTCTTCGTTTAGCTCGTGCTTTCAAGGTAGAGGCTCTTATACTGACTTCCCACAGTCAGTATAGGCAGCCCTCATACTGACTTACGATAGTCATTATGGCAAAACCTCATACTGACTTCTCCTAGTTAGTATGGAAAACCCTCATACTGAATTCTCCTAGTCAATATGGAAACCCACTATACTGAGTACCCAAACTCAGTCTAGGTTATGGCCATACTTGGTGGAAACCAAGTTTTAAGGACGCACACTTCTTCAGTTCTCAAGCATTTTCTATGCTCGGTCTTCAGCCACTAAGTTATATTACAACTCGATTGATCCTATACAAGGATTATGGTTTTTGAAGTCTAGAAACTGAAAATCTGACTAATGTGGGTTTTAACATATCAAAACATTAATTCAAAAAGGAAACTAAACCTTAGTTCCTAACAATTTCCCCCTTTTTGATATTGTCAAAACCACTTAAAGAGACATAAAGAAAAGGAAGAATGACATACTGAGTTTACAACGACACAACTAAATATATGTGTCCTTTGTTTTGTCCTACTCTGAATGGTCTTCCCCTAAATTGGAGAGACATTTCCTGAATAACCATTAGAGTGAGAGAAAAAAATGTTGCCTCACAAATGAGAAGCGAGACTATCTTGAAAATGATAGATTGTCTAAATTAAATTTTCAAACTTTCATTAAAGATCGATCATCAACATGAATGATGAAAGGTGGTAAACTGAACTTTAAAAAAATATCCACAACCAAAACCACAAGCAAAATTAGTAACAGAGATTTCATGGAGGAGGAGGATTAGATGAGGACGGTTTAGATCCAGAGAGTTTTGCCATGAGTTCTGCAAGAATATTATGCTGCTCCTGCCTCGTATTTTCTTCAGCTTCTGTTGTTCATTTTCTTTCAGTCTATGCTCTTACCCCTTTGTGACAATCTCAAGAAGGATCGAGACAGTGGCCTTTACGGATGATAGATTTTCGTCAGACTAGGCTTGCTTATGTCTATATATTGCGGCAAATGTATCAATCTGGTTTTGGAAGCTATCTTGCATCTGGTTCAACACAACAATTGGCACAACATCACTTCCAGAGATTTGAATTGAGGACTCAGGCACAGTGGTTACTACTGCAAGAAGTCGGGCTCTTTCCTCTTCTAGCCTGGCTAAATCATCAGCAGCCTTGGTCCTCTCTTCTATTAGCCTTATCTCTTCTTCCTCAGCAAGCCTCTGAAGGTTATCTTCTTCTTCTTTACGCTTAAGTTCAGCTTCTTATAGTAGACGAGCTTCTTCATCGGCCTTGCACTTAAGTTCATCCTCTCACAGTCTTCTTTCTTCATCCCTCTGACGCATGATTTCTCCTCAACAGTTCATTCCTCCTCAAGATCACATTAGCAGTACGGGCCAAACTTTTAGTGCCGAAGGTGATGGCATTGATCAATTGTGCCGCTTTCTCGGCAGTTTGTTGAACAGTAATTTGAGCAGACAATATCAAGGCTTGCTCCATGTCTTTACAATCTACCTCTGCATCTGCCAATTGTTTTTGGGCTGTAGCAAGATCCTCCTTGATCTGCTCAACTTCAACCTCTGTCGTCCCTAGCTGCTGAGTGAGCTCTTCCACCTTATATCTCCTTGCAGTAATAAGATTGTTGTAATGATCTAGAGTCAGTACAGTGGATGATACCTATTAGTTTCTTAAAATTGAGCAATGGTTAGGATGCGTTGCCTCGCGATGTGAGTCATGAGATTTGACTTGAGTGACGAGGGGAAGTGGCATTGTCCATGAGTCAAATACTGATTCATTGATGCTTGATACGCATTTAGAGCATCGTAATCGATAAGATCGCCTTTGGAATTCAAAATCCCGCCTTTTAAATTTCCATGCTGACTAAGAGTCAGTTTCTAAACTTAGAGTTGGAACTCAGTTTAATTCCACATCCATCCTTCGAAATCTTCTAAGTATTGAAACCAAAACTTGGTTTTCTTGGCAAGTCAGTATGGTCCACCGAAATTCAGAAGAATTGACAAAGTTGTGGGAACTCATATTGAGTGCTCGTCCTTCATATAGAAACTTAGTTGGAAGCAAGTTTCTTCTTCTTTTGTGGACACCACTTAGAACGATCTTCCCAAAACTTGGCTAAGTAGAGAACTTCATACTGAGTTACGTAGACACCACTTAAGAGGATTTTCTTGAAAGATTGGTTGAGTATGAAGCCTCTATACTGAGAAATACACCAAGTTTGAAAAATTGAGAGTTTGAACTCAATTTTAATCAGCGATGGTCGTCATCCAACAAAATCTTCTTCAATCTTTCCGTCTTATGGAATGTGTTGATGACACCACTTGTAAGTAAAGGAAGGACTTAAGGAAGGTGAGAAAAACTAAGAGCTGGGACTCAGTTTTAGTTAGCTTCACTAAGAAAAACTAAGAGCTTGGACTTAGTTTTATTCCGCATTTACTCCTCTTCAATCGAGATCTCGTCGAACTCTGATAAACCAAGTTTGATGCATATCTCGAAAGGAATCTGGGAGTGGTTTGGTGAAGATGTCCGCAAGTTGATCTTCAGTACGGATGTACTCTACGGATACATCCTTCTTCTCGACATTATCTCTTATGAAATAATGTCTTATGTCGATATGCTTGGTTCTGAAATGGTGAAATGGGTTCTTCGTGATGCACATTGCACTGCTATTATCACAGTAGATCAGTACACACTCAGTTTTGACCTCATAATCAAGTAACTGTTGCTTGATCCAAAGCACTTGAGCATAATAGCTTGCGGCAACAACATACTCAGCTTCGGTTGCTGACGTGGCTACTAAATGCTGCTTCTTGCTGAACTAACTTACAAGCTTGTGTCCTAGGAATTGACACGTTCCACTAGTGATCTTCCGGTCGATTTTGCATCCTCAAAATTTGAGTCTGAGTAAGCATTTAGAGTAAGCTCATCAGTTTTAGGATACCAAATACCTAAGGATTCTGTCCCTTTGAGGTATTTGACTATTCTTCTGGCAGCCTCCATGTGAGACTTCTTTGGATTAGCTTGAAACCTCGTACATACTCCAACTGAGTAGGAAATATCTAGCCTACTTGCAGTTAAGTATAGCAGCGACCCAATAATGCCTATGTACAAGGTTGGCTTGACTGTTTCACCTTCTTCATCATGGTTGATTTGAGCACTCGAGCTCATAGGAATCCTCAAGGGCTTGGTCTTTTTTGGACAAAACTTGCTGATCAAGTCCTTAGTATACTTCTTCTGATTGATGAAGATTCCTCCTTTGGACTGAATTACTTGAAGACCCAGAAAGTAAGTCAGCTTACCCATCTTGCTCACCTGGAAGTTGCTTTGCATAGGTTGGGAAAATTTCTCACACAACTTTAAGTTTCTGCATCCGAAGATAATGTCTTCACGTAGATCTGAATATGAAGGATGTCTGCTATATCCTTGATCCTGAACAGTATTGTGCCGATCTTGCCTTTCTGGAAAACATTCTTGAGGAGAAACTGAGACAACGTCTCGTACCAAGCTCGGGGTGCTTGCTTTAACCTATAGTGAGCCTTCCTAAACTTGATTTCCTTCTTCAAAGCCTGGGGGTTGTTCCACATATACCTCTTCTTTGAGCTCCCCTTTTAAAAAGGCACTTTTCACATCCATCTGGAAAACTGTGAAGTTGTTGTGCGCGGCATAAGCAAGGAAAAGTTTGATAGCTTCAAGTCTGGCTACCGGAGCAAAAGTTTCATCAAAGTCAATCCCTTCACATTGAGCATACCCCTTTGCTACGAACCTTGCTTTATTCCTTACTATGTTCCCTGTCTCATCCCTCTTGTTCTTGAAGACCCATTTGGTGCCGATAACTAACTAATGATTTGGTCGATCCACCAAGTACCATACTTCATTTCTTTTGAACTCAGCAAGCTCCTCTTGCATGGCGTTGATCCAGTCAATTGAGTTCAGAGCATCTCCGATCTTCGCGGGCTCTAAATTTTGAGAGATAAAACAAGTAAGCAATGTTCTTCTTTGTCTCGTGTGAACTGAGTTTACAACATTGTCTAACACGGTCTCCTCGGGATGATGTCTCAACCCTTTTGGCTTCTGGAGCTGAGTGACTTCTACAGATTGCAAAAATGCTCCATAATACTCAGTACCATTTGCTCCCGATACTAGAACTTGAACTAAGGATGATTGCATTATGCCTAGATCATATGGAATGGGAACTTGATCTTTATCACCTGGGCTTGATTCTGTAGGGATTTTCAGTGAAACGAATCACAAAATGCAAGTGTACCTGATCGATTTATGGATATTGCATATAATCAAAATTCACAATAAAAGCCTAGCATGCTCCTATGAATTTAATGCGATTCATGGATTATCGAGTTTACCTGAACTCCGTAGATTATGTACCTATCTTTCGCGTTTGAATTCCAAACTTGAATCAACCACGCGATGTTAATTAAATCTGCGGAAACAGAAATTAGATAGGTTCTAACTTCAAGATTTAATTAAACAAAAGAGAAAGAAAGATAATCTGTTCTCCAGATTACATCTTCAGGGCTGTATCTCAATGTTGTTCAGATCTGCTACTGGTGAGGATTCCACAGATCTGTAGTTGTAGGCTAGAGTCAAAATTCCTTCTCCTCCCTCTACATTGTGCGCTGCCCAGCTCTCTCTCTCTCCCTAGGGTTTTGACTGATTTGAATTATGATCAAGGTGGCTAGGGTTTCAGAGAGAGAGGGGTCTATTTATAGACCTAGGGTTTAATCCCTAATGGGCTACTGGGCTCCATTCAGCATATATTACTTGGGCCAGACCTGGGACCTAATGCAAATAATAAAGTGGGCCTATAAATTAATTAATTCCCATATCCACAACCCAGGACACAATTAATTAATTAATATTAATTCTTTTTCGCCACAGAATTAATACTGACCCACCCCTTTATTACCACGTTATGAGAACGGGCTGCATTAATTGAGAATCCCCATATTTAAGGTTACCGGATATTCATTAATTAATCGGAACTTCTGACAAGCTCTATCTACAATTAATTAATATCTTATTATTCCTGAGTAGTACCACTCAATCCTTATCACTCGTGCCTGGACTTAATCAGCCTGTAGGACTTTGGCACGATGAATGTCATTGAGCTCCTCAGAGAATGTCCCCATCCTATTACTCGGATATGGTTACATAAACTCAGTCTCAGGCAGTACAACACGAACTGCTGTTACCCAAGATGCGGATATACGAGCACGTTACTCAGGCTCTCCACCATGGCAAGTGAAAGCAACAGTCAACCCGTGCAAACCCCTGAACCTTCGTTAGGGTTTGGACTCAGTCAATAACGAGATCTTGTATTCGCTGATGTCAAACAGTCGCATACATCTCACTGCGGTCCATCAATACGCCACCCTTGCATACCAGCATGTTAAGTAACCAAGACAGACTACTTATTCCGACAATGCCGCAGCCATCCGGACAGACGTATCCTTATACACTGTCTCGGCTGTGATCATGTTTATGTCTCACTAGGTCAAGTGATCATACTATCTTCTGCAATCTACTACACGCCGTATCCTCATACCCCCTCTTTCGAGACTTCGGAGGCGGCGACATATTCCGCCTCCATGGTGAAGTCAGCAATGCATTTCTGCTTTGAGCTCCTCCAAGATACAGCTCCACCTCCCAGGGTAAACACATATCCTGAGGTCGATTTCTTCTCATCCTGGTCCCCTTGGAAATCCGAGTCTGCATAACCCACAGGGCACAAATCCTCACTTTGATAAACTAGGCAGTAATTCCTAGTTCTCTTCAAGTACTTGAGGATGTGCTTTACCGAAGTACAATGCGTCTGTCCAGGGTTAGACTGATTTCTTGCTACCATGCCAACGACATAACAGATATCTGGCCTGGTACACAGCATCGCATACATGAGGCCACCCACCGCCGAAGCGTATGGTAAAAGACTCATCTCATCTTTCTCCCGCTGTGTCTCAGGACACTGCCCACTAGAAAGATGAACGCTATGTCTGAAAGGTAGCAAGCCTTTCTTGGCAAGTTGCATGCTGAACCGGGCCATCACAGTATCCACATAGGATGTCTGGGATAAGCTCAACATCCTTCTCTTACGATCTCGTAAGACCTTAATCCCAAGGATGTAGCCAGCTTCTCCCAAATCCTTCATTTGGAACTATTCGGATAACCAAACCTTGATTTCCAACATCACTCCCTCGTTGTTTCCAAATAGGAGTATGTCATCAACGTAAAGTGCAAGGAAAACCACGCTCCCACTGACACAAAGTCGGTTAACACAACTTTCATTTTCCAACTGTGTAAATCCATAGGATTTAATCACATCATTGAAACGTAAGTTCCACGACCTCGAAGCTTGCTTAAGTCCATACAAGGACTTCCTAAGCTTCCAGACAAGATGTTCTTCGCCCTTGCGTTTGTAACCCTCGGGTTGCTGCATATAGATGTCCCTACCTTCTTCAAGGTAACCGTTTAGAAAAGCGGTTTTGATATCCATCTGCCAGATCTTGAGGTCCATATGCGCAGCTATGGCAAGGAGTATCCGAATGGATTTGAGCATGGCTACTGGTGAAAAGGTTTCCTCATAGTCAATACCCTCTTTCTGACTATAACCCTTTGCCACCAGCCTGGATTTAAAAGCCGTGACTTTTCCATTCGTCCCTTTCTTTCTCTTGTATACCCATTTGCACCCTATGGCCCTAAAGTCATCCGGCAAATCAGTTTTCTGGTATACATCCATAGCAGTTATGGATTCAATTTCGGTAACCATGGCGACACGCCATTTTATCAACATCCTTGTCCTGCACTGCCTCTTTGTAAGTTAGTAGGTCAGAGTCCTCATGTCCGTCTTCCGGGCTCAAGTCCGAAGACTCACCCACGAACATGTATTTTTCCGGCTGGAAAATAACTCTCCCACCACGACGAGGCATCGGTGCCATGTTAGCAGTAGATGCAGTAACTTATGGTTCTGCAACTTGCACTGAAGAACGTGTCTTTGGTGCCGAACCTCTCACCGGTGCACCCACATCTACACGTTCCCCTTTCCTTGGAATTGCATTCTCGTTTTCAATTTCTTGAAGAACGATATCACTCCATGACTTGTGATTACTCACATACTCGTCCTCCAAGAATCTAGAGTTGGTGCTAACAATGACTCTCTGACTCTCAGGACAGTAAAAGTAACCACCTTTCATTTGCCTGGGATACCCTATGAACAACATTACTTTTGACCTACTTTCTAACTTATCAGGTTCCATCGACAGTACGTGTGTCGGACAGCCCCATACTCTAAACATGCACATACTCGGTTTGCAACAAAGGAAGAGCTCAGAAGGCGTCTTAGGAACTGATTTAGAAGGCACCACATTTAACACGTAAGCTGCTCTTTCCAATGCGTAGCCCCAAAATGAAATTGGTAAGTTTGCATAACTCATCATTGATCTTACCATCTCTAGAAGAGTCATATTTCTTCTTTCAGCTACACCGTTTTGCTGGGTAGTACCCGGTGCAGTCCACTGGGATGTAATCCCGTTATCTGACAAATACTACAGGAACTCGTTACCGAGGTATTCGCCACCGCGGTCAGATTGCAGTGACTTGATAGTTTTCCCGACCTTCTTTTCTACCTCAGCCTTGAACTCTTTGAATTTCTCAAAGCACTCAGAATTGTAGCGAAGCAGGTAAATGTATCCGTACCTTGAGTAATCGTCAATGAAAGTGACGAAGTACTCGTACCCTCCACAAGCCTGCGTGGACATCGGTCCACATAAGGCAGAATGGATCAATTTCAACACTTCCTCTGCTCGAGACTGACTAGCCTTAAAAGGCCTAGTTGACATCTTGCACTTGATGCAGGATTCACAGACTTGATAAGGTACAGCCTGGACTAAGTCCAATGTTCCGTCATCTGCAAGTCACTGAATTCGCTTCAAGCTGATGTGACCCAGTCTCAAGTGCCAGAGATATGTAAGATCCTCATCAGAAGAAGTAAGTTTTCTCTTTCTAGGATTATCAACTACGGATGAATTACATGCAATACTTGCGGAAGACTTATGATTACAGTTAATAACATAGGGAGAATTATTCAGCATTCCACGACAAATAACACCGTTATTACCAATGATAGAAACACCACTATCAAAAATAACTGAATATCCATCAACATAAAGTTTGGAAATAGAAATAAGGTTTTGCCGAAAATCCAGCACGTACAAAACATCTCTCAAAGTTAAAACAGAATCATCAAAGTACAAGGTGAAATCTCTAATGGCAGCTGCACTCACTTGTGCTGCATTCCCCATTGAGATGGTAACCTCGTCATTCTTCTGCACCCTCCTCGGCGTGAACCCTGCAAAATGTAACAAACATGATCAGTAGCTCCAGTATCCACTACCCACGAATGAGTAGAAATCGATGCTAAACATGTTTCCGTTACAAATGCAAAAGACGTACCTTATCCTTTAGCATTCGGACAATCTACCTTTCCGCATCCAGCACACCTGTTCTTCTTTGGAGTGACCTTGACTCTCTTCACCTTCTTTGACTTGCTTTCACTGCCTGATTTCCTGAGCTTGCTTTCAGCACCGTCATCTCCAACCTTAGAGGTTGTCGAACCAGTACTAGAAACAGTCAGAACAGGCATCCGTGCTCGCATGGAAGATTGCTCCACCACAAGGTCCTCAAGTAGCTCATGCAAAGAATACTCTCCCCTTGCAGCAGCAACTACCTTAAAGTCATAAAAGGAGTCTAGAAGAGAGTTCAGGATAATATCAATCTCGCCTTGCGCACTGATATTACCACCCCGTACAGTGAACTGTCTCATGAGATCAATCATAGACATCATGTGCGTTGTCACCAAACTATCCTCAACCATCTTCTTGCACACAAGATCATGCACAAGTTTATAGTTAATAGTCCGCTCCACATTGCCATAGGCTGTCGAGAGTTCCTTCCAAATCTCTCCAGCCATTTTGAGATACTCATACTTGTGCCTTAATTCTCTTGACAGGGAACCCGTGATGAGCCAAAAAGCGAACTCATCAGCATCCTCCCATCTTTCATAGAATTCACGCTCAAGTTCGCATACCTCTTTGTAAGAACGCAACAGTGGATCCAAAAAAAGAACATGTGCTTGATTTTTCAGATACAGGATGTGTTTGATGCAAAAACTCCATTCAGGGAAGTTTGGACCAGTTAGAGGATTGAGAGCAAGTAAATGATCGACAGTAGACATAGAGATATCTGAAACAACAAAGAATCTTAAATAAGAACATACATGTAGAAATTCGAAAACAAATGCATTGAAAACCTTTTAATAAATCAAATACAAATGTTTTCCACTAATTGCCCAAGAGTTCCCACCGCAAGATACACTCGTAGACGTTTACGATGTCACCCTCAACCAGAACTGCGGGTTTTAAGCCCCAATTCATTTAATTTCACTACCATGTCAGGAACCTTTTGACACTAGAAATTAATAATTAGTGAAAACCTTAGACCAAGTCATCTCTCAAGAACAGGGATGCAATTCTTGCATTACATTTTAGATGATTCTAAGCCATTAACCACAAATTTAACTCTGGCCAAAAGAGACAGTTTAGCATGGCACGTAACCATACCGCACAGCCCTTAGAGCTTATGTTATGTATAATTTAAATCAATCCTAGAATACTTATGAAAGAGATCTACGCAAGCTCCACTCGTAGACGTTTACGCAAAACCCTCCCACTATTCACATGATTTAAATTATTTGTCTAGAAATCCCAACAGTCGTACCCATGCACCTCTAGGAACTAGCAAGCTACACTCGTAGACATTTACTAGAACGAGAGATACACTTATAGCCTAGGACCTCTTTGTGGAGGTCTACTGATTTTAATTAAAAAATCAGCTTAGTATTTTTCTTTTAAAAGATTTCTTATATGCGCACATATAATTTCTTTGTTATTATATTTTCCAAATTTTTGCATGTAATTAAACAAGCCCAAAAATTCCCAAAATATAATCCAACAAAAAAATTAATCACATAAGCATGCTTGAAAAACTGTAAATAATAAAAGCAGTAAATCATACTTTTCCTATTATCTACACATGCTTAATTGCGCACATAATAAATCACATATCATACGAGGAAAATTAAGGCAAACAAAAATTCCTCGTGGCCCCACAAAACAGGAAAATTAAATCCTATCTATTACAATTTGAATTTGAATTTAATTGGATAAATTCAAATTTTTTAGGGCTTCCAAATCTTCAAGCATATCTTTTGGGAATTAGGGTTTTGTGATTTGATGATTGGCCCCAAACCCTAATGCAAACCTAGTGTTTACACAGGATTGTACCAACCACAAAAACACGAACCCCCACGACGGGACAGCAACCGCCGATGACAGCACCAACGTCGCCGCCAGCGCCGGCGCCGCCGCCAGCGCCGGCGCCGCCGCCAGTCCGCGCATCGCGCGCCCACCACTGCATGCCCGCTGTCGCACGGCCCCAGCCACGCCCGCGCGCACCGCACGTGCTGTTCGCACTGCCGGCCGCACCCTCGCCCGCTGGCCTGCCATTGCTGTCCTGCGGCCGCACGCGCGGCCTTGCGCTGCTGCCGTGCGCCGCCCTCCGTTGGCTCCATCTTCGTCCTCGACCCGTCCAAATTACAGATTTGAAATAAAAAAAATTACAGAATCTATTCTATTACAATTTTTTAAACAATTCTACACTAATCACGGATTTTCTCATGATTTTACAAAACAAATTCAACCCTACACGGATAAACCACCGGGGGCTGAATCAAACGGGTTGCCACGTGGAACAAAAACCATCCACGACATACAATAAAATTCATACATGCATATTTGAATTTATTATATACAATGGAGCCATAAATCAGAAAGCTAGCTCTGATACCAATTGTAGGGATTTTCAGTGAACCGAATAAAAAAACCCAAGTGAACCGGATCGATTTATGGATATTGCATATAATCAAAATTCACAATAAAAGCCTAGCATGCTCCTATGAATTTAATGTGATTCGTGGATTATCGAGTTTACCTGAACTCCGTAGATTCTGTACCGATCTTTTGCGTTTGAATTCCAAACTTGAATCAACCACGCGATGTTAATTAAATCTGCGAAAACAGAAATTAGATAGGTTCTAACTTCAAGATTTAAATAAACAAAAGAGAAAGAAAGATAATATGTTCTCCAGATTAGATCTTCAGGGTTGTATCCCAATGCTGTTCAGATCTGCTACTGGTGAGGATTCCACAAATCTGAAGTTGTAGGCCAGAGTCAACATTCCTTCTCCTCCATCTACAGTGTGCGCCGCCCAGCTCTCTCTCTCTCCCTAGGGTTTTGTCTGATTTGAATTATGATCAAGGTGGCTAGGGTTTCAGAGAGAGAGGGGTCTATTTATAGACCTAGAGTTTTATCCCTAATGGGCTACTGAGCTCCATTCAGCATATATTACTTGGGCCAGACCTGAGACCTAATGCAAATAATAAAGTGGGCCTATAAATTAATTAATTCTCATGTCCACAACCCAGGACACAATTAATTAATTAATATTAATTCTTTTTCACCACAGAATTAATACTGACCTACCCCTTTATTACCACGTTATGAGAACGGACTGCATTAATTGAGAATCCCCATATTTAAGGTTAGCGGACATTCATTAATTAATCGGAGCTTCTGACAAGCTCTATCTACAATTAATTAATATCTTATTATTCCTGAGTAGTACCACTCAATCCTAATCACTCGTGCCTGAACTTAATCAGCCTGCAGGACTTTGGCACGATGAATGTCATTGAGCTCCTCAGGGAATGTCCCCATCCTATTAGTCGGATATGGTTACCTAAACCCAATCTCAGGCGGTACTACACGAACTGTTGTTACCCAAGATGCGGATATACGAGCACGTTACTCAGGCTCTCCACCATGGCATGTCAAAGCAACAGTCAACCCGTGCAAACCCCTGAACCATCGTTGGGTTTGGACTCAATCAATAACGAGATCTTGTATTCGCTGATGTCAGACAGTTGAATACATCTCACTGCGGTCCATCAATACGCCAACCTTGCGTACCAGCATGTCAAGTAACCAAGACAGACTACTTATTCGGATAATGTCGCAGCCATCCGGACAGACGTATCCTCATACGCTGTCTAGGCTGTGATCAGGTTTATGTCTCACTAGGTCAAGTGATCATAATGTCTTCTGAGATCTACTACACGCCGTATGATTGTCCCTATCGGTGAGACAAGAGGATAACATTGTTACATACATGTAAGATTGTTTGACAGATAGGAGAAATAAACCGTTGTATACTCATTATAACAAATGCTTTCAGTATACAAAACTCATCAGATTCTTCTTCTCCAGTGGTGACTTCCATTATCTGCATTCCTTGGTCTTCTGTATTCACTATAGGTTGAACCTCTTCAAGATGAACATCTTCATCTTCAGGTAAGTCAGCATGGGTAGACAACTGAGTTTCAGTTTGGCCTCCAGTCTGAGCTTTATCTTGATCGCATGAGGTTCCCCTTGATTGATACCTGCGATTATTGTTAGTGAACCAATGACCTCAGCAAGGTCAGTTGCATCACCGACCTTGTCCTCTGGAGTACTTGAATGATCATTCACAGATTTAGCCTGAGAAACTTCATCAAATTTTTTTTATTAGAACTAATTTTCTCACAGGCATCTTTAATCTCGTGATCACTAAGTTTCAGGTCCTTGAAGGTCCTGCGCGCTAAAATAGACTCATAAAAAACAACAGAGCATGTTACTTCCACAAGTCTGGTGGCCTTATTAAGTACTCTATATCCCTTGTATGAAGGGTGTCCATACCCAAGGAAAACACCTTCATCTATCTTGGGACTGAAAGTATTTAACTTAGACTTTTCATTGATATGGATGTAACATGGAGAACCAAAAACACGTAGATGAGCTATAGAAGGCTTACGACCATTGTAGACTTCATACGGGGTTTTGTGATGGCAATTGTTGATAGCGCTTTTAATCTGTGTTTAGCACGACGTTATCAAGGCTTCTCCCCAATAGTCTTCTCTTAAGTCAGCTTCAGCAAGCATATTCCTCACCGCCTCCTTGAGTGTTCTGTTTCTTCGCTCAGCAAGACCATTCTGTTGTGGCGTTCATGGAGCTGACTTCTCGTGAGGAATGCTAGCATCAGCGCAGAAATCTATCAAATGACCATTGCAAAACTCAATCCCGTTGTCTGATCTGATTCTCTTCACGGTGACTCCTTTGTTGTTTTGCACTTGAAGGATGAACTCTGGAAGCTAAAGCTTAAGTTCATCCTTGGTCTTCAACAGCCTTACCCATGTATATCTTGAGTAGGCATCCACTACAACGAGAGTGAATCTTTTTCCTCCAATGGTAAGTGGCTTGACCGGCCCAAATAGATCCATGTGAAGTAGTTCAAGGATCCATTTTGTGCTTGTTGTGATTGTGCAATTCTTGAATGAAACTTTGGTTTGCTTCCCCATTTTGCACGCTTTGCAAACACCTTCTTCTTTCTTGAACCCAGCTTGTGGTAGGCCTTCCACAAGCTTGTGCTTGGCTAAGTTTCTGATTGATTGAAAATTCAGGTGGCTAAACCTCTTATGCCATAGCCAGTTGATTCCTTCTTGGGATGAGCTTGTTGCGAAAAGGCACGTGTTAGGATTTCAGCTCTCCCAATCCACAAAATAGAGACTTCTTGTCATTATTCTTTTTAGCACAGTCTCCTTGGAATCCTTATAGTTGATCAAGCAATCATCTTCGGCAAAAGTCACCTCATACCTGGATTGGATAAGCTTACTAACACTCAGCAAGTTGTAATTGAGGTTGGTCACTAAGAATACGTTGTTGATGGTGATTCCATTATACTCTAAGCATCCTTTGCCGATTACTCTCCCCTTTGAGTCATCTCCAAAACTTACTAGGGGTGCTCTTGTCATCTTCAGGTTTGAGAGGAAATCTCTTTCTCCGGTCATGTGGCCAGAACACCCACTATCCAAAATCCAAGCTCTCTTCTTTCTTCTTGAGCTTACTTTGTTGACCTTGTACCTGCAAAACAAAGAAGGTTTGACTAAAGGTACTCGAGCTTCTGCGGGTCCTGCAAGGTTAGTCTTATGGGTCCATCCTTTAAGAATCCATACTTTTTTCACCTTAAACTTTGGTGCAGCAACCTTTTCCCACTTTCTTTTCCTTATGAGATAGTGAATGCTATTTATATGCATGTTTGAAGGAATGGGGTGTGTGTGCGAAACCTTGCCAGAAACTGAGTTTCTTGAAATCAAGTGTCTACGAACTGACTTCCCAGAAACTGAGTTTCTTGAAACTAAGTCTCGGTTGGGTTCTTAGAAACTAAGTATGGGGTGTACAGTCTTCCTAGCCCTTAAAATAGAGAAATGATTGGGCTCAGACCTCGTATAGGTGTCCTTCCTATACGGATAAACTCTCTTCTCATAAGAATTATGAGTAAGAAACCTCGGATATCTAGAACCGGAAATGATACTGACTTCTTACAAAGATCAGTTCTAGCTGCCGAAGTGGGTTTCCTCACATTAGGAACAGTCTGCTTGACCCACTTCATAGGCATAGCAGGCTACATCTCAGGTTTATTTGACTTAGAGGTCAAATTATTTTTAAGCTTGGGTACACGAGTCAGTTTTGAAACTGACTTCTTCCTTTTGCCCTGATTAACTACTGAGGAGTCTCTATCTATACTGACTACTCCCTTGCCTACCAGCTTAACCTCTAAACTAGAATCCCTTTTAAAATGATGATTAGAAATATTCCTAGTTTCAGAGGTTGAAGCGTGATTGCTCAAAATGTTTTCAGAAAATCATAACCCTGACTTATCAGATGGATCTCGTTGTAAGCTTAGGGCTTATGAAACTTTACTAGTGCTAGATTAAAGTGAGCAAATAAGTTTTTTATCACTAGCGATTTTCAGTGTTTGAGATTCACATTCTTCAGAAAGAGTTTTAAAATTCTCAAGTAAGATCGAATGCTTCTCTCTAAGCTTGGCTAGCTCATCACTTACTGACTTCGATCCTTGGATCTCCTCAGTCAGTTTTAAAACTTTAAGTTTCAGTGAGGCATTCTTGCCAGCTAAAACATTTTTTAATTCATAAAATTTTGAAAATTCTTTATTTAAAACTTCGAGGGTTACATCCTCTGAATCCGAGCAATAAGATTCAGAGTCCTCTTCAATGCATGCTATAGGAATAGAAACTGAGTTTGAAATATTTAGCAAGTTCTGCGACTTAGCTTTAATTCCTTCTTCTTCGAATTTAGATTCTCCTTCTTCTTCTCCAAGCTTGGCCATCAACACTAGGAATGCTTCTTGCACAACCTCGTCATCCGAAGTATAGTAGCCATCATCATTATATGAGATGTCTGGCACCTCAGTTCTAGATAGCATGGCCTTTGCGACAGCTCTGGAAGCTTTCTTCTCGAATACCCTCTTCAGGCGTTCCCTTTCCTTATTGGATACCATCGGGCACTCGTACTTGAGGTGATTGGGGGAGTTGCACTCGAAGCATGCCTTGGGAGGTCTCTCGCTGAGTTTTTGTTCACTGGGTTGTGAACCTTCATTCTTGGCTTTGGCTTTCTCAAGAAGCTTAGTCAGCTTTCTCATCTACTCCTCAAGCTCATCAATTGAGCTCTCTTCCTCCTTCTTCTGGTAGGAAGGTGTTGGCGCTGACTTTGATGTAGATGTCCGACCGGATGATCTGTCAGCTTGGTAAGGCTTCTGAGGCCTTCTTTTGAAATCTCTCTTTGTGAAGAAAACAACATCTTCTTCGGGATGAGTGCTAACATGCCACACAACTTCATTCCTGTTCACCATTTGGATATCCCACTCGTGGGCTTGCAGCTGGGCGAACACGTCCTTGATCGTCATCTTGGAGAGATCCTTCTCCTTCAAGCTTGTGACCTTGACAAACTAGTCCTCCTTGGGCATTTTTGAAAGTATCTTCGCATTGATATCTGCAATGTTATACTTTCTTCCCAAATTCTTCAGTTCATAGAGAATAACATTAAACCTTGCTTCCATAGATTTAATATTTTCACTCGGAAGCATTTGGAATGACTCATACTTATCTACCCAATTTTGAAGCTTGTTTTGCTTCATATGGTCAGTCTCTTGGCAAAGAGTGCCAAGGAAATTCCACATATGCTTGGCGTTGTCGTAGGCGAGAGCTTCGACAACTAGCGGCTCTGGTAAGGATTGAATGATGAGCTCTATGGCCACTGAATCCAGCTGAGAACGAATTATATCCTCATTCGTCCACTCGGCATATGGTTTGTCCATTATCTCTTGACCTACTGCTCCTCCGAGCTGAGTATTTACTTTGGTGATCTTTATAAGTCTGGTGGACAGAACCTTAGCCATCTCTGGATGAACATTCTTAAGCATTATCAACGAGTGCTTCTTCTATATGTCAAAATTTTCTTGTGTATACTTGGGAAGCTTTGTAATGTGTGTCATCTCTACGTACCTAAGATTGAATACACAAAAACAAACAAAGTACAAGAAAAAAATAGATCTGGTCTTAAGCGACTCAACACAACCTTGGTCTGTAAGAACCTTGGTGAGTGATACCACTTGGTCCTGAAACCAGAGTACGTAATATGCAGTGGAAGAAAATATATGAGTTTCACTAGTTCCCCTAAACTAATTGTAATTTAGTTTAGGGTACCTAAAAGGTGTTAAGCTTAGGTTTGATGTTCATTAAGTAAGTTTCACAGAATATACAATTGAATGCTTGGGTAAGTATTGAAGGTTTGAAAGTCAGTTTTGTGAAACTAAATAAGGACAGAAACTTAAATGAAAGTGGTAAAGAACATAAGATATTTTATAGTGGTTCGGATCTAAAAATCCTACGTTCACTCTTTAGACACTTGGTCTGGAAAATCACTAAGTATAATACAAGCCTACTTACGATCTATACACAGCCCGTCGGCACTCCGTCCTTCGGTCTGCTGTGGTCACTCGCCTAGGAACTCCTTGTACGCTTAGCCTTTAGGTTGAAGTGAGGATGGAACCCCACAACATTCTTCCCGGTGGTTGGATGTTTGATGTTCTTCCAAGAACTCAGGTGGTTGGCAAAAATCCATAAGAATCAGAATCTCAGAGTAGGAAACTAACTGCTATGAATATATCTTAGAAAGATATATTCACCAAAGGGTAGCTTAAGCTATAAAGCTTCAGCCTCGTGCTAAGAGAGAGTAGCACCAAGAAACAACTTAAGTAAGGAACTCAAGTCTCGTGTGTGGAAACACCAAGACTCTGAGAGTTTGAGAGTGAATTGAGCTGAGTGACAGTGTACTATTGGTCTGCTCTGCTCTACGGTGTCAGTTTACTTTCACTAACTTTGTGTCAGACTAAGTTTCAGTCCGAGGTACCCAAGTTTAGATATCCTCGTACTGACTTTTACTTAGGCACGAATATGCCGAAGTCTGACTGAGCTTGGTTTTTTTCGTTTAGCTCGTGCTTTCAAGGTAGAGGCTCTTATACTGACTTCCCATAATCAGTATAGGTAGCCCTTATACTGACTTCAAAAAGTCAGTATGGAGAACCCTCATAGTGACTTCACCTAGTCAGTATGGAAACCCACTATATTGAGTACCCATACTCACTCTAGATTATGGTCATACAAGGTGGAAACCAAGTTTCAAGCATGTACTCTTCTTCAGTTCTCGAGCATTTTCTGTGCTCGGTCTTCAGCCACTAAGTTCTATTACAACTCGATTGATCCTATACAAGGATTACAGTTTTAGAACTCTAGAAACTAAAAAACTGACTAATGTGAGTTTTGACATATCAAAACATTAAATCAAGGAGTAAACTAAACCTTAATTCTTAATATCTATTTTTAGAAAATGATAGTATGGAATGATTGAGCAACAAGAGTTTGCGAGCTTGTGATTTGTACATAACGCATACAAATGTTATAATTTATAGCATACTTTTATGAAAGAAAGTTGAGTATGGGAAGTGAAAAAAATCTCTTTTTTTTTTAAATGACAGTATGTAATATTTTAGCATTAAAGAGTTGAAGAGTTTAATATTATTAAAGAAAAGTAATTTTCAGGTTATATACAAGTTATTGTGAGGATAAAGGAGGAAAAAGATGAGGAAAATGTACAAACAAAATCTTTCAATATTTGAAATTTTGAAAATGAACTTTCATTAAAAATGTCACGCCCCAATTTATTATTTAAAGCATAAACTAGGATTTGAGGCACATCAGGTGCAAGACATGCATTTGAGATGGTAATTAGAATGAGCAAAACACACAATTATAAGATAACTTTAACAAACATTTATCCCAAGTATGAGTAAAGGTTAAAATGCGCCTCTTCAAGAAGGGATCTTGGCTTCTCAAGTAATGAGATAACACAAAATTCAATGTTCATAAACATTAAAAGGAATATCAAAGTCCAACAAAAGATCTTGAGTTTAGCAGCGGGAAGTTATCAATGAAGTGAATATATGAAGATACACACTTAAGCATCTAACTATTACAAAATAGAAGTCTTCAGCTCCACTTCGATTGCTACATCGTACTCGGCACCAAAGTTTTGTTTAACATGTACATTTAGAAATAATGCACGAGTTTAGTCAAATTATACTTAGAGAACACATGCCCGAAAACCATACATATGTAAATAATTTTTGTCTTCTCTGGACAATATTTTGCAATCAAATCGCGAGTGTACTTCTTCTGATGGATGAAAATTCCTTCGTTGGACTGCTGGACTTGCAATCCAAGAAAATAAGACATCTTTCCCATCATACTCATCTGGAAATTGCTGGTCATGAGCTTGGAGAATTTGTCGCATAACTCCTGGTTCTTCGATCCGAAGATTATATCATCAATGTATATTTGCACCAGCAGAATACTTCCTCCATCTTCAATGCGGAAGAGAGTTTGATCAATCCTTCCTTTCTTAAAGCCATTGGTTAGCAGGAACTTAGGCAGAGTTCCATACCATGCTCGTGGTGCTTGCTTTAGGCCATATAATGCTTTCCTGAGCCTGTAAACTTGATTACCCTGCTTGAAGCCTGGTGGTTGCTCAACGTAGACTTCCACCTTGAGCTCACCATTTAGGAAGGCACTCTTTACATCCATTTGCATCACATCAAATTCATGATAAGCTGCATACGCGAGGAATAAGCGAATTGCTTCCAGCCTTGCTACTAGAGCAAACGTCTCATCATAATCTATTCCTTCGCATTGTCTATAGCCCTTGGCTACTAGACGTGCCTTGTTTCTGACTACTAGACCTGACTCGTCCTTCTTGTTCTTGAATACCCACTTAGTGCCTATAAAACTTTGGTGTTCAGGTCTGTCTACCAATTCCCACACGTTATTACGTGAGAAATCTGCAAGCTCCTCGTGCATAGCATTCACCCAATCCGGATCCAGCAGTGCTTCTTCAACCTTTTTGGGTTCTTCACTAGAGATATAACAAGCTAGCATAGCATTCCCTTGTCTTGTCAAGATAGGATCATTGACATCTCCTAGGACATCTTCAACAGGATGGGCGCGCAACCGTGTTGGTCTGATTGGTATGTCAACATTTCCTTCCCCTGCGTGACCATCATCTTGCACATTGTTCTCCGCAGCATCCTCCTGGTGCTCAGCATCTGGGTTGTCAGCAACCGGAACTTCTGCTATAGGATTCTCAGGAATGGGAGCCTCTTCAGCAGGTCTTTCAGCAGCTGGAATCTCAGCAGTGCCTCTGCCAAGATCTTCATACGTAGCTAAGCCTTCCCCAATTGGAGTAGACTTTGATGTCTCCTCCTCTTCGTCATCAAGCATCTCCACGATGTCTGGTTCATCAATAAGAGGGGTAGGTGTGGCCTCAGCATGATCATTTGCATCACTGGCCTGGTCAGCAGTCTGGTCTCCTGCTGAGTGCGTCGGGTTTGGATTGCAGTCATTCATAGACTTAGTTGGATCAATATGCATATTTTCAAAAGAATTTAAAAACGTTTGATCATTGACATCATTAGTCTCATGATTGCTATCCTCTTTTTCTTTAATTGCTCTGCGCACTAAAGTAGACTCATCAAAAATAACATTGCATGTTATTTCCACAATACCGGTAGTCTTATTTAATACTCTATAACCTTTGTGAGTGGGGTGTCCATATCCAAGAAGTACTCCCTCATCTGACTTAGGTGAAAAAGTATTAAGTTTTGACTTTCCGTTATTATGAATATAACATGTAGAACCGAATGCACGGAGATGAGTTATAGAGGGCTTACGACCGTTGTACACTTCGTAGGGAGTCTTATTGAATCTGCTAGTGATAGCACTCCTATTCTGTGTATAACAGGCCGTCATCACTGCTTCGCCCCAGTACTTAGCAGTTAACTTGGAATCTGCTAGCATCGAACGAACGGCTTCTTTCAGCATCCGATTCCTTCTTTCTGCTAGTCCATTCTGCTGAGGAGTCCTAGCAGTAGATCTTTCGTAAGCAATTCCAACTTCAGCACAGAAATCCATAAGCACTCCATTGGAGAATTTTGTTCCATTGTCAGAGCGAATCCTCTTCACGGTGACTTCCTTGTTGTTCTGCTCCTTGAGGATTAACTCTGATAGGATAAGCTTCACCTCATCCTTGGTCTTTAAAAGACGTACCCACGTATACCTGGAAAAATCATCAACCACCACAAGTGTGTATAAACGTTTACTTACAGTGGGTGGGTTGACGGGACCGAAGAGATCCATATGAAGTAGTTCTAGGATCCTCTGTGATGTCCCCTTCTCAGGATTTGTCTTAAAAGAAGATCTGGTCTGCTTTCCTTGTTGACACGCCTTGCATATTCCTTCTTTGTGAAGTGTCTCATTGGGCAGACCTACAACAAGCTTGTTTTTGGCAAGATAATTAATAGTTTTGAAGTTTAGGTGATTAAACCTCTTATGCCACAGCCATGTTGTCTCTTCTTTATTTAAGGTTAGGAAGCAGGAATGTTGTTGACCACTCTGCCAATCAACAATATATAGGCCACCCTTGCGGATGCCTCTGAGCTTCACTTCACCTGTAACAGCGTCAGCAATAGAACAACCAGTATTGACAAAGGATACGATGTACCCGTTCTCGCATAGTTGACTTATGCTGAGTAAGTTGTGCTTTAGATTGGAGACGAGTGCTACATTGATGATCCTTAATCCATTCCGCTCAATGCATCCTCTCCCAACAACTTCCCCTTCACTGTTGTCTCCGAACTTGACCTTGGGACCATTGTACAGTCTTCTTATATCTGAGAACAGGTCACCATTTCCCGTCATATGTGCGGAGCAACCGCTGTCCAGGACCCATTCGTTTGATATGCTTGTTGTCATAGCCCTCGGGTCCTCTTCCTGCAAGTAAATCAGGTTGATTTAGGTACCCGTTCAGCGTCGGGTCCTGCAGGATTAGTGTGGATCATAGTTCCTTTCGGAACCCACATCTTAGTGACTTTCAAGATTTTCTTCTTGATTTCACTTTTTATTATTTCCTCAACCTTTGGCTTAACATGTTTGACATGTTTATATCTCGGTGCAGTGGTGTGCTTAACCTTCCTTGCCCTTGAAAATACGAATGAATTGGGCTCAGGCCTTACATATGTGTTCCTCCTATGTAGAATGTTCTCCTGATATATTGGCTTTACAACATTGTAATGATCTTGCTTTATGTGGTGAAAGGTAAGTTTTGCTATCCTTGCGTTGGGAACATAACGCTCAGCATACCTTGGTCTTGCTGAATATGGTTTAGTATATGCTCTCGGATTTCGCTGAGGTCCAACAGATATATACTTGGTATTAGTTCCATTGTTCCTCTGTTGAGGCTTAGCAGATTCATGCACAGCATTCAACTTTGGGTTCCTCTGCTGAGGTCCATTAGTTGTATGTTTAGCAGACTCTGACTTAGGCCTCTGCTGAGGTCTAGCAGACGAATACTTAGCAGTTTCTGCGGGAGACCTCTACTGAGATCCTACAGGCGTATTCTGTGAACGTCCATTCTTTTGCTTAGCAATTGACTTAGCATTGGATGATTCAGCAACGACTATTCCTTTTCCCTTTTCAGCAGTGATAGTTCCAGCAGATACAAACAAGATTGGATTCTGCTTAGAGGAACTAGCATGAGATTTTGAGATCCTTTTCGAGGGTTCACATCCAAGCCCAGACTTATCATTGTGATGTCTTTGTTGGCTTACAAGGGCATTGAGAGCTGCCTTGTTGGATGCATACATGCAAATGCAGTCCTCTCTAGGAGTACTCTTTAAAGCACGATTTTCTTTTTCTAAATTTTGAAATTTTTCTGATAGTTGAGAAAAATCTGTTTTCAATTTTAGAAGTTCCTCACTTTCTAACCTCAGTCTCTCGACTTCCTCGGTTAAAGATTGAATATTTTGTTGAAGTGAGGTGTTTTCGCCAATGATCGCATTTTTGATTTCGTACATCTTTGAAAATTCAATTGACAGCTTTGTCAAATAATCTTTCTCAGAATCAAAAAATGATTCCTCCGATTCATCCATGAGAGAATTTCTAAGATTGTTGGTAGTTAATACCTTATTTTCTTCAGCGGCTAGGGCTGATTCACTACTCTGCTCAGCATCGATGTTCGCATCGGCAAACTGATCTTCAACAATGTTTGCCATTAATACGAACAGAGCTTCCTCGTTATCTTCTTCTTCTGAGGAATAGTAATACTCCTCGTCATTTTCAGGAATGTTAGAAGCCTCCGTCCTTGTTAGCAACGCCCTGGTAACTGCTTTGACAGAACGTCTTTCAAATCTTTGCTTCAGGCGTTCTCTCTCCTCTCTGCTGACCTTCGAGCATTCATGCTTTAAATGATCTGGAGAACCACATTCAAAACACGTTCTAGGTTTTCGCTCTGCTGAGCGGTTAGATGATGATAATTGAATTTCTTTTGCCTCTTTCTCAGCCTTAGCTTCATTCATCATCTTCTGCAGCTTTTTCATCTGCTCTTCCAGTTCATTGATCTTCAAATCAATGGGTTGTGTACCTGCATTGGAAATCGCTTCCTTTGCTGGTGATGCTGGAGCAGGTCTTTCTTGCTTGTAGAAGGGCTTCTTCATCTTATATTTGTTGAAGTCCTTCTTAGCGAAATACGCTAAGTCCTCAGAGTTGCCAGCGAGGTTTGACGAAGCTTGTGCCATGGCTGCTACGTTCTTCTTCGACTGCTGTATAATGAACTCATGAGATTTGAGTTGAGCAAATACCTCGGATGTTGTCATTTTATTGAGGTCATTTTCGCTCAAACTTGTCATCTTCGCGAACCAATCATCTCTTGGATATAATTTGGAGATGATTTTGTTGTTCATCTCGCCGTTTCCATATTATTTTCCGAGATTGCGAAGTTCGCCTATTATGGTGTTGAAGCGTTCTTCCATATCCTGTATGGATTCACCTGCAATCATGGAAAATGACTCATATTTATCAACGGCTACTTGTAGCTTATTACGTTTCATTTGATCTGTCTCTTGGGATGCTTCACAGACATAATCCCACATCTCTTTAGCAGTTTCAAAGTTAAGAGATTTGTCAGCCATCAATTTTGGTAGACAATCATAAATCAGCTTCTTTGCTACGTGTTCTAGCTGAGCCCTTTTTTTGTCTTCTGTGGTATACTCCTCATAGGGCTTTGGAACCAATTGAGGTCTTGGCTCTTCTCCAACAGCAGCAGCCCCTACAAATGTGTTAGGTTTCATAATTTTTATAGGACCTCTTTCCAGCACATCCGCCATTTCAGGATGGATGCTTTGTAGGTTTATGAGAGCCAGCTTCTTCCAAGACTTGAAGTTCTCCTTGGTGTACTTCCCAAGTGCGTGGTGATTCAACATATTGTTCACGCTTTAAATAATTTCCTGAGCTAGACAAACAAGACACAGAAAAACAAGTAATAGTGCAAGGAAAGTATAGATCTGGTCTTAAGCGGCTCAGAAGCAGTCGGTTTTTCAACCTCCTGCTCTGATACCACTTGTTGGTCCTTAAATATCAGAGTCGTCGTGCTTAGACAAGAGCACGAAATGCAGCGGAATAATTGATCGTCACTTACACTTATGTTTTCTTTGAAGATTGTTTAAACTCAGGTATAGATTAAGGTTTCTTCAGTTATACGCTAGCAATATGCTTGCTAGGTTTAAAATCTCGTGCGTAATAAAACAGTAAAGAAACACGCTGTTTATAGTGGTTCGATCCAAATAGATCTACGTCCACTCCTTAGCCAAAACGCTAAGAATACACTAAGTAAGTATACAGATTACAAGGATTCGCCTTGGACGTTAAGTAGGCAGTGAACTTTCGGCCTGGCTACTTGACAGCTATCCTCCGATATTCTGAACTCCTTAGATGTAGGTCTGGCTGAGTCAAGGGCACACCTTCGTGAAACTTGCCTTTCCTACTTTGGAAGTTTTATAGTCACTTCCTGACTTTCCTTAGGATGCAGCTAAACGCCCGTCTTAGTCTAGACCTTTTCAGGTGTTCGACTGTTGGAATCTTTCAGAAAAGAAAGATATCCCAATGATTGAAGAATCTTGAGTAAAATCAAGAATCTCTTCAATGGAGTGTCAGTAAATCAATGAAAGATACTTCTGGTTGTTGAGAGCTTTGAATACTCTTTATCACGGGCTCTCAACTGACTACTTTTTCACTTGTTCGCTTTGTCAAAGGAATCTCACTCTTAGGATGTTTGCGAATGACAGTAGTTATCGAAGCAGTAGTGATTTTCACTTTTGGACCTGCCTTTTATAGGTGGAGATTCAAATCTTGAATCTCCATATCCGTTAGACACAACGGCTCCTTTGTCCGAGAGTGAATTGACTTGTGCAGTCGCTTTTGGCGTTGATTTGTACTTTCCGAACTACTTCGGGAAAGTCTCGTCCTTTGAGTGTACTTTTGTCAGAACGGGAGTAAGGCTTCAGTCATTGCCTGTCTTGCTTTGCTAGGATCTTTTAGCACAATCTGCTAGATGAATATCCTTGGCGATATGCTAGATGTGTAGTCTGCTGTTGCAACTTCCGCTGACTTTTGGTTCCTTTTGACTTCCATCTGCTAGCGTCTTTAGCAGTTTGCTGAATGTTAGCAAATGCTAATTCCTTAGCATTCTGCTATCATCTGACTTCTAGCGAACGACATTCTCCGATGTCTGCTAGGAAGCCTTCTAGCAAACTAGTCTATTACAACTCAATATATGACCTATACAGGACATTAGAAGATATGCTAGACTATCTAGAATTCAGCAAATGATCGACCAAATGATAAGGTTTGATTCAACAAAACCTTTTTACAAATAAATCCTAAGGGATATTTTAGGAATAATTTCCCAACACTTGTAATGTCTTGAGTAAGAATTATCGAGTTTTAATAAGAGCTGATTTCAAGCTGTAGGAGATTTGCTAGCGAAGTTTTCACAGCAAAGAATCTTTTTTGGTTTTTGCTAGCTGAATTGCCTTTTCCAGAAAAGTGTTTTTAAAGGGAGTTGGTTTATACATCATCATCAGCTGGTAGACCACCAGCGAGGAGCTTACCAGCAGATGTCACCAGCAAGGAGATTCCCAACCAGCAAGAAGACACACACAGGCCAGGATAAGTGAAGACTTTAAAAGACCATACTTCAAGAAACGAGATATTAAAGTTTGTGATCCTTAAAGCTTGTTCGTCTAAGGAACTGACAAGCAAACAATCCTCATACTGGCTAAGAGCCGTTCTAACCAAAGTAGCAAAAGAAAACTAGCTCTGACAGAAAGGACACTGTGAGTCAGAAGAAGGGAGACCTCGATAGGACGGGTTCTTTTTGTCTCACAACGGCTCCAAGTGGATACAAATTCAAGCCTTCTAAGGAGCGTCTGTAAAGGGAGGTTGGTATCCATGAAGAGAATGTGGCCAATTTAACAGATTCTAACAAAATCACTGGTTACCAATTTTAACCAATTCTGACAAAATTACTTGTTACCAGTTCCTCCGAATCAGTTAAAATTTGTCATCTTCAAAAGCTACTAACTCTCAATATCCAAAAGCTTTCAGGTTGTTCTATCAGCTTTCAGTGTTCCTTCCTAAACATGAGGCTCTGTGCATCTAGCAAAAGCTATTTTAGCTTTCTTACTTCCTAAGTAAGAAAACATCTTGGAGTTGTCACTACTCCGCTGGCAACTATCATGGGTGTATACCGCCAATTTGACGTTCTTGAGAGAAACTCAAACTCTCACGTCCAGACTAAAGATTAAGTGGTGCACCCTCGCTTCAAGCCGGAAAGCTTTGGATTGTAAGGCATATGGTGAGTGTGCTAGTGAACAGATGAACGTGGGCATTCATCAGCTAGCGATAGATCGTTGACATCTATTTAATCTCCAGCTTAGTGATCTCCATATTGTAGCGTCTGAAGAGAGGATGTTGGGCGGTTTGGTCCGAACCTCTATAAATCATTTATATTGTTCACTACTTTATTTAATTTATGCACTAGATTTTCAATCAACTACTCAAGTGTTGGAGTATATTACTGAAATTTGTCTAAATAATACATCACTCGCTATATATTCACATATCTAAACCCAAGTTGGTGCTAAAATCATCAGCTTGGAGGGCCTAACAAAAAAAGTCTTCCACTGTATATTATCAAACTCTCATTTTGAGATCAACATTTCATTTCAGATTTGTTTTTAAAACATTAAGTTACATATCCATATATTATAAATCATAATAAATATATTTCTTTAAATAAATTTGAATAAAAATAAAACTATTTTTTTAAAAAAAAAAAAATTAAAATCAGTGTCAATAAAGTTATTTCCTTTGATAAAAAGCAAAAAAATTGTATTCTGAAATTAATTTTTAATTTTATGGTTTGTTTATTTTTGCGGTTGAATTTAAAGAAATCAAACTTTAATTTTTTGATTAAATTTCACTTTTTTGTTTATTTTTTTCATTTTTGATTTATTTTAAGATTTTAAGTTTACATATTCATTTTTTATTTACTTTTAAATAGATTTTATTTTTAAATATTCAATATTTTATTTTAGAGTATTTAATTACTATTGAAATACATACTTTGTTAGGAATTGTAATGTTTTGATGAAATGTCATAAATCATTAGTTAGTTACTCAATGTTTATAACTAATTTGTGATGGTTGTATATGTTTATTAAGTGTAATATTTTAGGTCGGCCAGCCACAACTTGAAGACTTGAAGAATCATTCTAAAGAGATGTCGGTCCCGATATCATTGTTAGTGCACGCAGCGAAAATTTTACAGCAAGACTTGCACTAACAAACTGGTTGTTACTCACCAGTTTGTATCTTTGAAAACTTAAGATCAATGAGTTTAAAAAATTAGTTCGGGTTTCAAGTATACTTCAACATTTAGAAAATGATGAGTTGTAAATTCTTACGAAAAAGTAAATAAAGCAATAAATGCAGAAGGATTTATAGAGGTTCGGACACAAGAGCCCTTCGTCCTCTCTTCAGAACTTAATTCTGGAATACAGTAGGTTTAGGAATACAAGGGTTCTCATGATCTATCGCAAGCTCATGAATGTCAATGTCCACCAGTCCACTAGCTCATTTGCCTAGGTCGTTGCTTCCTCCGCCTCGTAGATCCAAAGTGTGGGCATACCACGCAACTCTGTCTCTAGAACTTGGGAAATTTAAGGTTTTTACCAGAACCGTCGATCCATTTAGCTAGATGCCTGTGAGAATCGCAACTCAGAGAAAAGCTGTGACAACTGTGTTCTTACAAGGAGAGTAAGAATATTAAAGAGATAACTTGTGCTTAGATAGCAACAATTCTCGTGTCCAAGATGGTACACGGTGAGCTATGGAATAGCTTCGAACGTAGAAAGCTTAGAGCACTTTTGAATGTTCAATTAGTGTAAGAAGTTCCAACATATTTGTAAATCATTAGAGTGTCCAACACTCTTCTTCTTGGGACACTTCATCTATTTATAGACAATGTGTGAGAAGTTTGAATTTGTAGTCGTTGAGAGAAATTTTAGATGAAATCTAATCGGAGCCTCTCTTCTGCGAAAGACAATTTGCTTTTGCAAAAAGTCTGCACCTGCTCCTGCTTTTCTAACACGGGCTGTCGACATCGTCTTGTGTGTCAGAACGGCTCTTCTAGTCAGTCCGAGAAATCAAAACTGGTCCAACACCTGGATCTTCAGACTTTAAGTAATCTCCATTCTTAAAGTCTAGCTTTTAAGAGGGTTCGTCCTGACTTGTTCTCTGTGTCTCTGTGCGCGAGAGTGATAGGTGTGAGTGAAATTGGCCAGTTTAATGCTAGTGACGTCAGCCAGTTTTCTTCATGCAAAATCTCCAAATAGGTACAACAATTATAGACAGTTTCTTCTATCACCTTGTGAGACCAACTGGAGGATTTCAATTATGTCTTGATCGGATCTATTACAACTCAATCAGTATCCTATACATGACTTTACATGTTTTGAACAAACTAGAGCTAATCTAGAGACACTCTAAACTGGTGATTTCTATACATTGTTTGACACATCCAACAAACATATCAATAGGTAGGAATACTTCCTAGCACTTTCCCCCTTTTGATGTTGTCAAAACAACCACTAAGCTAGTAAAGGGTAAGATTTTTTAGTTTCCAAAAGATATTCTAATAAGATCTAATAATAAAAAATTGTCATCTTTAACACATAGCCTGCCATATGAATCTTCCCCCTCAGCAGGAGAGATATTTCTCGATTAAAATTTCAGGGCAAAAATATAAACTGACTACAACAGAATTTGTAAGTTCAGTCAAGAGTGAGGCGAATGATTTTAAGACAACGAGACATTGTCTTAGGCAGAAACTTATATTATTTCATTGATTACCTTACAACTTTATGAAATTTAGTAAAGTACGAGTACAATGAATGCAATAAACTGGGTCTTCTGCTAGTGCTAACTGCTTCACTCCATCTTCTTCTACAGAAGCTGGTACTTAAGATTCAAGAAAAACCGAAGACATGTCAGCTCACCTCCTCCTCACCAAAACAAGTCTCACCACTTTTTTATGGCGGAGCTTCCGTTAGAGAAGTCTCTCCACTTGTCTTTATCTACAACCTGACACCATAAGCAAGTCTTTCCACTTGCTCTATGGTGGCGCTTCTGGGTCGGGTAGCATATCTGTAGCACAAGCTACTTTAAACAACTTGTACTCCAATGAGCTGCAGCTAGTCCCCAACTGGAAGCAAAGCTTGACCAGAAGCAAGTATTAGACTAATGCAATACGCACTATCTTGCTCGTGTCTGCTTCTCTTTAACTCCTTCATTTATTTCCCCCTCATAAACAAGTCAAGGGAGAAGAGGAGAAGAGGGTCGTCTACCTACTCATGACCTCAAAAATTCATGGAGAAGCATGAATAGGGCCAGACGGAAAAAGAGTCGTTCACTCCTTATGACATGAGGAAGAACCTCCTCTGACCACATGACTATCCTTCATATCACCAATGATGAAGTAGTCCGGGTCAGAAGGAAAGAATATACGATGTCCCTTCGACTCTGAGGTAAAAACCCTCACTGAGAGCGGAGAGCTGATGAGCTGGAGAATCATCTCAGAAAGAATTTAATGAGAATGATGATTCTCTCTTTTAATTGACCAATTGCACGATCTCTTTGCTCAAAGACATCTAGTCTGAACTCCGGTGGTTTAAGGAAAAACACTATTGTTGTTGGAGAGATTTTTGAAGGATGAGTATGGCTTTAAGGAATTCCCAAGTCCTCCTTGAGAGCGCAGTGTCCTTGACGGTTCAGATCTCCTGGGACTTCGAAACATCCCGAATCTTTAGGAGAAATAGTTTCGATTTGATCTTTATTTGGCATCCGTGATAATGGTTATAGTGCTCTAGCCATGCGTCATCTCCCTATTCATTCCTTCTTGCATCGCTCTCAAATCAGCATTAAATGTAATGTGTTGACTTAGACAAAATGCTTCAAATCTCCTGCTCTTGACAATTTTGTTGACTCACCAAATTGGTCTATCTTTAAACTTATTGTTGACATGGAAACTTATCCACTTGAATTGGTTGGCTATACAATCTGGTGAAAAGGGTGCCAGTTTGTACTCTTCTTCAGAAAACCCAAGACTGAGAGCTTGGACTTATTTTTTTCTGCTTCTTATTCAAAAAACTAAGAATGAGAGTTTGGAATTATTCCTCCTCAAAGATGATTTCTTCAAACTCTAGAAAACAAAGTTTGATGCACAACTCCCTAAACCTCTCTTGTAAAAGTGGTTTCGTGAAGATATCCGCTAATTGGTTTTCTGTTCGGATATATTCGACCAAGACGTCTTTCTTCTCTACGTGGTCTCAGATGAAATGATACCAGATGTCAATGTGCTTGGTTCTTCAATGATGAATGTCAATGTGCTTGGTTCTTGAATGATGAATTTGATTCTTCGAGATGCAATTACACTGTTGTTATCGCAGTAAATCCACACACAACCTTAATTAACATCATAATACATTAGTAGTTTCTTAATCTATAAGATCTGAGCAAAGCAACTTGCAGCGGCCACGTATTCGGCTTCCGTCGTGGAGGTTACAATAGAGTGTTGCTTCTTGCTGAACCAACTTATCAGTTTGTGACCTAGAGCATGTGCCACTGGTACTTTTGCGGTCAATTAGGCATCCTCTGAAGTCTGAATCAGAATAACCACCAAGATTAAGCTCATCACATCTAGGATACCAAATTCTTAGTGATTCAGTGTGCTTCAGGTATCTTACGATCTTTTTAGCAGCCTCCATGTGCGATTTTTTTGGATTGGCTTGAGATCTCGCACATACTCCAACAACATAAGATATATATGGCCTGCTCGCTGTCAGATATAGCAAGGATCCAATGATGCCTCTTAAACTGGTTGGGTAAACTATTTCTCCTTCTTCATTTGGTGTGATTCAAACACTTGGACTCATTAAAATTCTGGCCATCTTTGTCTTCTCGAGACAAAACTTATTGATGAAATCCTTCATGTACTTCTTATGATATATGACGATTCCCTTGGAAGATTGATGAACGTGAAGTCCAAGGAAGTATGTCATTTTGCCCATCATATTCATCTGGAAATCACTCTGCATAAGCTGGGCAAGCTTCTCACGCATGGATGAATTCCTTGATCCAAAAATGTTATCATCCACATATATTTGGACCAATAGAATGTTCTCAACATTTTTTATAAGAAAGAGAGTCATGTCGATCTTCCATTTCCGAAATCCATTCTTCAACAGAAAGTGGGATGGTGTCTCATACCAAGCTCACAGTGCCTGCTTCAATCCATATAACGCCTTCTGTAACTTGTATACCTTAGTGCCTTGCTCAAAATCAGGAGGTTGCTCAACATACACCTCCTCTTTGAGTTCTCTATTCATAAAGACACTCTTCACATCCATCTGATAGACTGTGAAGTTGATATGCAACATAGGGTAAGAACGACCTAATTGCTTCCAGTCTAGCAGCTGGTGCAAAGGTCTTATCAAAATCAATGTCTTCACATTGTGCATATCTTTTGACAACTAGTCTCGCCTTGTTTCTGACTATGTTAACAGCTTCATCCTACGTGTTCTTAAAAACCCACTTGGTGCCTATCACAGACTGGTGAGTAGGCCTATCTACCAAGTAACAAACATGTTGTGGGAGAATCCTGAAAGCCCCTCTTGCTTTGTGTTGATCCAATTTGGCAATTTTAGAGTTTGTTGGTTATTATTGGTATATAAAGCATGTAAGAAACGCACTTCCATGCCTCGTTCGAACAGGATTGGCAACATCATCCAACACAACATCTTTTGGGTGATGTCGAAGCCATTTAGGTCAATGAAGCTTGCTGACTTCAATTGGTTGTACAAACGGTTCTATAGTGTGCATTCCAGCAACTGGGACCTCTGAGAGATAGAAGTCCTCCACTACAATCTCTCTTCCACAGACTAGTTGATCATCTGGTTGCATGATCCTGTTTGGTGCTGATTCTAAAACTGGTTCTTTTGTAGATTATTCTTCACCATCCTACAAACTCTCAAAAAATTGGGATGATGATGTCATCAATTTCTCTATTTCCAGTTTCAGTTTCACCAGTTCCTAATTCTCTAGTTAGGTCTTCATGATATGTCAGTTCTATCTCTAGAGTCTTTTCTTCTGGATCTTCTCATTCAGGTCCAAACACTCCAGGTTGGATTCCCCCTAGATTTGTGCTCTTGTTTGGGGAAATGGAATCCAATGCATCAGTTCATTAGCATCATTGGCCTTAACGGCTATTTGATTGCCAATAGAGGAGACTGGTTGTGAAGATGATTCACTCTATCTAGTCAAGTCAATTAGTTCATGAATATAATTTTCTAAGCCCGATTGTCCATTGACATCGTTGATCTTCTGAACATCCTTAGCCAATTCTTTCATGGTCTTGTGCACTAAAGTAGTTTCAAAAAAATAACATTGCATGTTATTTCCACAAGCCCAGTAGTCTTGTTAAGTACCATGTATCCCTTGTGAGAAGGATGTCCATATTTTGGGAACACACCTTTATTAGCTTTAGGGGAAAAGGTATTTAACTTTGACTTCCTGTTGTTGTGAATGTAACATGGACTACCAAAAGCACGAAGATGAGCTAAGGAAGGTTTATGATCATGATATATCACGTAGGGGGTTTTGCGTAGCCTACTATTGAGTCTGCTTCAGTTCCGTGTATAGCATGTTGTGATTATAGCTTCTCCCCAATATCTTTTGCTCAAACTGGTCTCTGCCAGCATGGTCCGCAAGACTTCTTTGAGTGTTCTATTTGTTCTCTCTTCTAGGCTATATTGTTGTGGAGTCATTGGAGCAGTTTTCTCGTGCCCAATTCCAACTTCAGCACAAAAATCCATATGTGGCCCATTCCAGAACTTAGTGCTATTGTCCGATCTGATCCTCTTAACTGTGACCCCTCTTTCATTTTTAGCGAGCATGACTAATTATGTACATGTCATGACTTCACTTCGTCCTTTGTCTTGAGAAGTCTCACCCACGTATATCTCAAGTAGTCGTCCACAACTACAAGAGGCATTTTTCCTCCGATTGCGGGTGGAATCACTGGTCCAAACAAGTTCATGCGCAGATGCTCCAAAACTCTCTATATGCTTGCACTGACTAGCTTGTTCTTCAAGTATGCTTTTGTCTGCTTTCCCAGATAGCATGCTCTACAGATGCCTTCTTTCTTGAAGATGCCCTTGGGTAGACATTCAACAAGCTCATGCTTGGCTAAGTGATTGATTGTCTTGAGATTCAGGTGATTTAGCCTCTTAGAACACAACCAGTTTGACTCTCCCGAACTAGTGACCAAAAAACACGAATTTGCTTCACCACTCTGCCAGTCTACCATAAATAGACTTCCTTTCTTTATGCCTCTGAGCTTGACTTCCTCTGAAGCTTTATATCTAATTTGACATTCTAATTCGGCAAAGGAAAACCTCATAACCACTCTCACTAAGTTGATTGATGCTTAGTAGGTTATTTTTTAGGTTGGTGACTAAGAATAAGTTCTTGAGGATGATTCCATGATGTTCTATGCATCCATTTCCAATAACTCTTCCCTTAGAGTTGTCACCAAATATGACCGGTGGTCCTCGACCATTATAAATATTATAAAAATAAAAATTGATATAATATTTTTTAAGGGAATAGTTTTTTTTCACTATTCTCTGTTAATATATAGATAGATTATCTAATTATTTAAAATATAATTATAAGATTATAAACATATTATATATATATATATGAATATATTAGTATATTTATAATATATTTTTTTTATATTATACATCTAACTATTTTTATTTATTTGATAATACCAAGGCAAGTAGATAAAATACAAAACTTATAAAGAAAGATAAAATAGTGAAAACATAAGTTTTACTAAAATATATTATATATGTATGTGCTATAACATTAAAATATATCAAGTAAAATAAAATTAATGTGATGTAATGATTTACATTGCACTATGTGAAAATTAATTATATGATATTTTATTTTATGATATATTAAGATGAAATTAATAAAGTTATATATCTTAAAAAATCTTATAGATTATCTTTAATATATTTAATTTTTATTCGTTAATATTACACATATTATAATATAAAATATTTTCTACATTATACGTCAAACTATATATACATTTAATAAAAATAAAAAGAAGTACATTAAATATAAAGTCTATGAGATTTGATTTTAATATTATCCTATAATAATGTTATATTTGTATTATTCTAAAAGAATAGTAAATATAATAAATTAATGAGATATAATAATTTAAAGAAAAAAATGACAAATATAATTTTTTAATATTTTTAATTATTTTTTATTGTATATATATTATAATAGAATAAATAAAAAAATAAAAAAATTATGTGAATTTTTGGAGTGAACAATTTATTTTACTACTTTACTTTAATATATATATATATATATATATATATATATATATATATATATATATATCTAGATAGATTAATTTATTTATTTTTAAATTTGGTTAGAATATTTAAATAAGATTTTAACTAAAAAGATTTATATATTTTAATTTTTAAATTTGGTTAGATATCTGAATAAGATTAAATGGGTCATTATCGGGTCGACCTGAAAATAAACAGGTCAGGTTCGGGTTGAACTTTCTAGACCCGAAAAATAAATGGGTTGGGTTCGGGTTGGCATATAACGTGTTAATATTAGGTCTCAACCCGACCTGCCAATCCGAACTCAACCCAATTGCCACCCCTATGGCTTTTTCCCAGTTTGTTGGGTCGCTAGTTTAGGGTTGTTGGTAGATCAACACTTAGCCTTTCTAGCGTGAGCTGGGACTCTTTTGGCTATCCCCTTTCAATTCAACCTACTACAAACACTGGAATTTTCTTGTATAAAGAAAATTTTATTTTTTTCAGTGCTAGATAAAGAATTTCTCAAAACATAGACCCACTTTATCTGATGGGTCTCTTTGAGCTATAAATACTTCATCTAATTCTTTTGAGCTTTTTCTAAACGAGCATATACATCGTTCCAGCTTAAGGTTTTTTTCTTTCAAAACGTCACACTTGTTTCTAAGATATTTAAAATCATTTAAAAGGTTGGAGTGGTCTATTCTAAGATTTGCCAATTCCTCGTTGCCAGACCAAGATTTTTCAATCTCATCGGTTAAAACTGAAGCTTGAGTTTAGCGAGGAATTTTTACCAGCTAAAACATTTTTAAGCTCATAAAATCTTGAAAATTCCTTTGAGAGAAGATCGAGGGAAACATCTTGTGAATCGGAGCAATACGATTCAAAATCCTCTAATATGAATGAAGAATGTATAGAAATTGGTAAGAAGTTAGTTACCGTATCACCAGTAGCAGCAAGTCCTTTCTCAGATTCTACTGCATCATCATTCCCCTCTCCAATTGTTGCCATGAACATGAGCAACGCCTCTTTCTCCGTCTCTTCATCCGATGAGAAATACCCATCATCGTTGTCGGGTATGTCAGGAACCTTCATCCTTGACAGCATCGCCTTGGTGGTCGAGAGAGTTGCACTCAAAGTAGGATCTGGGGGTCCTCTTGACGAATCTTTTATCCTCGAGCTGAGGAGTCTCCATCTTGCCCTTTGCTTTCTCCAGGAGCTTGGCAAGTCTCCTCACCTATTCTTCAAGCTCTTCTACAGAGCTATCTTCCTTTTTCCTGTAGGAGGTTGAGGTTGTAGGTGCCTCCTTCGTCGAACTTGACTAACATGCGGGTCTGTCAGTACGAAACGACTTCTTTGGCCTCCATTTGATTCTTTCTTGAAAAAATAGTTGGTATTTTTGGCATGCTTGCTTTGTGAGCGGGCGACACGAACGACTTCATTTTTGTTGACCATTTGAATATCCCATTCGTGTGCCTGAAGTTGAGAAAACAACTCATTTGTAGAGATCTTTGAAAGATCTTTCTCCTTCAGACTGCTCTTCTTCACAAACCAGTCCTCCTTCAGCATCTTGGACAGAATCTTAGCATTAAGATCTGTTGTTGAATATTCTATGTCCAGCGTCTCAAGCTCACTCACAGTTGTGTTGAATCTGGCTTCCATGGCTTTAACACTTTCACCGGAAGTATCAGGAAAATTCATATTTTTCCACACAAACTTGAAGCTTATTCCGCTTCATCTACTTGGTTTCTTGACATTAACTGCCAAGGTAGTCTCAGACTTCCCTTAATATTGTTGAACTACATCATTTATTCCTCTAACCCTTTGGAAGTGCTGACACGATTAGTTTGTATGTTACGGAGTCCAACTGTGCACGCCTTTTCTCCTCTTGCGCCCACTCATCGTACGGCTTCTCGACCATTTCTGGTCCATCATCTCCGCCTAGACGATTGTTAGCCTTAAGGATCTGATGGGTCCACGCTCGATAACTTCAACCATTTCTGGGTGAATACTTTTGTGCACTATGGTAGACCTCTTCTTCCATATTGTGAACTTTTCCACCAAGTATGGTGGAAGCTTTACGTTTTTTATCTTGGAAGTATAAACATGTTCGCTAAGACAAAAAGAGTGCATGGAAATATGGATCTGGTCCTAAGTAACTTAAAGCAACTAGTCTGTAAAGACTAACCGCTCGCATACCACTTGTTAGTCTCGAGATCAAAGTTTATACATGCAGCAAGAATTTTACAGCAAGACTTGCACTCACAATCTGGTTGTTACTTACCAGTTTAAGTATCTAAAAACTTAAGATTAGCGAGTTTGAAAAATTAGTTCAGGTTTCAAGTATACTTTAACACTTAGATAGTGTTGAGTTTTAAATCCTTACGAAAAAGTAAATAAAACAGTCAATGCACAAGGATTTATAGAGGTTCTTACACAAGAGCCCTACGTCCTCTATTCAGACCTTAAGTCTGGAATGCATTAGGTTTTGGAATATAAAAGTTTTCACAATCTATCACAAGTTGATGAATGACAACATCCACCAGTCCACTTGCTCACTCGCACAGATCATTGCTTCCTCTACTTTGCATATCTAAAGTGTGGGCACGCCACACAGCCTCTGTCTATGGAACTTAGAAACTTTATGTTTCTTCCCAGAACTGTCAATCTGTTTGGCTAGATGCCTGTGAGAATCACAGCTCGGAGAAAAGCTTCAGCTGTTGTGTTCTTACAAGGAGAGTAAGAACACCAAAGAGACAATGTGTGCTTAGATAGCAGCAAGTCTCATGTATAAGATGGTAAACGGTGAGATATTGAATAGCCTCGAATGTAGAAAGCTTAGAGCACTTTTAATGTTCAGTTAGTGTAAGAAGTTCCGGTACATTTGTAAATTGTTAGAGCGTCCGGAACTCTTTTTCTCGGGACACTTCGTCTATTTATAGACGAAGTGTGAGAAGTTTGAATTTGTAGTCGTTGAGAGACATTTTGGATGAAGTGCAATCGATGCCTCATTTCTGCAAAAGACAGGTTGATTTTGCAGAAAGTCTGCACCTGCTCCTGCTTTTCTGACATAGGAGCTCAACATCGTATTGTGAGTCAGAACGACTCTTCCAGTCAGTCCGAGGAATCAAAACTGGTCCAACTCCAGGATCTTCAAACTTTCAGTAATCTACATTCTTAAAGTCTGGCTTTTAAGAGGATTCATCTTGACTTGTTCTCTGTGTCTCTATGTGCGAGAGTGATAGGCGTGATTGAAACTGGCCAGTTACATGCTTGTGACGTCAACTAGTTTTCTTCATGCAAAATCTCCAAATTGGTACAAGGATTGTAGCCAGTTTCTTTTATCACCTTTCGAGACCAAACTGGAGGATTTCCACTTTTTCTTGATCGGCTATATTACAACTCAATTGGTATCCTATACAGGACCTAACATATTTTGTACAGAATAAAGCTAATCTAGAGACACTCTAAACTGGTGGTTTCTACACATTATTTGACACATCAAAACATATCTTAGGTATGAATACTTCCTAACAAGAGATCAAGATCTTTCGTAGCTGAAGATACAACTAAGAGAGAAGAGACAACTGGTAGACGAAGAACTTGCCAATTAAGACAAGAGTCAACTGACACTTTAAGAGGAACTGACAACCAAACACAAGAAGAAAAGAGCTCAACTGACAATCAATTCAGATCATAATAGATATAATCCTAGAGAGGATTATAAATACCCACAAAAGATGATCAATAAAAGAGCGGAGAGAATAGATAAGTAGAAGAATGGACAAAATATAGAGATGGTTCCACATAAAAGAAAATGATGATGAGATAGAGAAACGAATAGGAGAGAGAACTCTAAACTCTTGGTGTCATTTATTTCAATTTAATTTTATTCATTTCATTAACTGCCATTTTCACACTCATCAATTCTCAATTGGAGTATAGCAGAATATTAACTTAACACCTGCTCGACTTCAAACTTTCTAAGTAAGTGAACTTGGTCCATCCAGATACATAAAATTGATTGTTTTTTAATGCATATTATATTATAGTTTGACAATTCCGGAACAACAAGTAGTATCAGAGCAAGTGTTCCTTCAAAGTATTTATTATGAATCTGAAGGCATACAAAAAAATGACATGGATACTGAGGCAAAAGGAAACTTAGAAAGCCGAGTTGGAGCGTGGACCAACTAACGAGGTCAGTTGAGAGTGAATGCCAATTAAAAATGAAGGTACAGTTGGAGTGTGACCAGCTGAGAATAATGAGAAGACATCCTGATAAGGAGAACAACTAAGGATAAAGAAAAGAAGAGAGAACAAGAAAATAGATGATAATTGAATAGTCAGTTGTGTACACGTCTGTAAAATGTAATATCAATCACTATTAATGAGAAAAATTTACTATATCTCTCTAAAAGACTTTTGACTTGTTTTACAACTGAGTTAAATATGCACAGGTAAATATAATTAGTTATCAGTTACATCTCACTTTAATTTCCTAAGATACAAATCAAGAAGAAAATTATTTTTTTCAAATGGTATTCGAGTAAATATCACATTAAGGGAAGAACATGTTAAGGGGAATTTCAGTTTGGGTGCTATCAGCTCATAATTGTTATCTCCCTTTTATTCTTCATATGGTTGTCACATCATCAAAAAATGGAAAATCTTTAGAAATTATACTGTTTTGATGAAATGTCATAAACTGTCAGTCAATTGCTCGATGTATAGCACTGACTAGCATAAAACTGATCTTGTAATAATTGTATAGGTTTATTAAGTGTAATAATTAAGGTCCGCCCAACCAACAACTTGAAAAGTTGAAAAACAAATTTGAAGTGATCAATATCATCAATAGTTGAAGATACAATTGAAAGCTGGAGAATTGACTAGTTGATAGAAGTTCAAGAGGATTTGACAGCTAAACGCAAGAAAAGAAGAGCTCAACCAACAAGAGGATTAGCTGATGAAATATGTCAAATCAACCATCATATCTCAGGACCAATTGAAGGACGGAGAGCATATTCGTGCATCTTCGTACAAACATAAACTTAGAAAAAGGAGATTATATGTCTCAATTCAAATTACAACGGATACACTCCAAGAGAGAATTATAAATACCCACAAAAGAGATGAGAGAATATATAAGAAGAACAGATAAAAAGAGCGACAAATTCACATAAAAGGAAAGGATGATGAGAAAGAGAAATGAAACAAAAAAGAGAAGAATCTTAAGGAATAAATAAGCTCTCTTAAGCATACTAAGTGATATACACTCAATACCACCGTGCATCTTAGCACGAGGTTGTCGTTTGTCTAATAGATGAAGCTCATTGGAAATCGTCGCTGAAGCATAACAAGGTTTCAATATTCATCTCTGTTCATTGTTCTTTGTGGAGAACTCAACGCCACAATAAAAAGAAGATCCAAAGCTGTGAGCAGTTTAAAAGAACAACGAACAATTGATGATACAAAAAAAAAAGTTTAGCAAATGGATTTCTTGCGGTAAAGCTCGACTAACTGTCTTTCCCTGCGACCAGAGTCGGTTGAAGACTCTTGTTGGAGAATGTTGTAGTTGTAATCTGTATAAAATCACGGAAAGCAACAAGTGACAGTGTATTCCGTTAGTGGAGAACGAAAAGTGGATGTAAGGACAGTTAGCTCCTGAATCACTATAAACTCTCGTGTCATTTATTGCTTTATTTCAATTCAATTATGTTCATTCTGTTAAGTGCCATTAAGAACCCATCAATTTTCAACTGATAGAGTATAATCAAATATTAACTTAATACCTACTCGACTTCAAACTTTCTACATTACTGAACTTGGACCCACTCGATTACACCAAACTGATTATTTTCATGCAAACATTATCTTATGCTATTACATATCCAGGACCAACATACTTTCTTAATGAGGAAATAACAATATATTCAAAAGTTGTGCTACTTAAATAAGTTAATTTTAACATTTGAGGGTTTAACTTTAATTATATCAAATAGTTATGGATGATCTAATTTGCTCCTAACATGGTAATCGAAGGCTAAAATAAAATGACAATTCTCTCTGATCCCTACTTCTAACAAGTAGGGATAGGAAAAAAATTGAAATAACGTATATATCATACCAAAAATCAAAATTATCGAATTTTCAATATACTGGAACTTTTGGTAAGATGTTATACGGTATAGAGAAGTTTTGGTATGATAATGGCATGATTTTTATAATATTTACGGTATACCGCACATACCGTATTGAAAATATAATATTATTTTTTACTCTTTATTTTTATTCTAAAATAGTAATAAATTATACTCCCTCCGTTCCGGGTCTCTTGAGACGTTTGACCGGGCATAGAGGTTAAGAAAAAGTGATTAGAAGAGTTAGTGGGGTAGGATTAGTAGGTTAATGATTAGGAGAGATAGTGGGGTAGGAGTAGAGTAGGTTTAGTGAGTAATTAATTAATAAAAACTTTCAAAAAAGAAAACATTGCAAGTATTCAGGGAAAGACCAAAAAGGAAAACGTTGCGAGTGTCGTGGGATGGAGGGAGTAAATAATATCACATCTTCTCCTCTTCACTTCAAAGGAATATTATATTATTATTGATATAAATAAATTTAAGCAAAAAATCATAAAAATTGAAATATATAAAAAAACATTAATACGATAATGGTATTCTTTGTACCAGTAATAATATATAAATTATACCATATTGAAAATTTAGTAATCAAAATTCCGTATACAAATATAATAATAATATTATTTTGAGTAATTATAAATGCAGTTATATTTTTTCTCAACATAGCCTCTTTATTTAAAAAAAATAAATTATTTTTAAATATTCCTAATCACCCTTATAGCCCTAGCATAAATCTCTAATTAAAAAAAATATTGGAGTTCATCATCGGCAATCATCAATTCTTCATCTCTTCGTGGTCTGACTCATCTCACTCCCTCAACCGCTTTAGAAGAGAAATTTCATTGCGCCACCATCACATGGAACAGAAAAAGAGGAGAGAGAGGGTTTTAGAAAGTGACATGATTCGCAAATTATTAGGAATTAATTATATATTGAAGATTCACCAATTTTTGGATATTCACCAATTGTTGAATTAATTTTTTTTCTTTGAATACTCACCAATTTTTGGAAAAGAATCGAAACATAATAGGAATTTGGAAAAGATGACGACACTTATATAACATGTTTGCATTTTAAAGTTGTGATCAGACGAGATCGATGTTTGAAATTGAGATTATATCTTCTTCAAAATTTCTATTTCTCTTGTCAATTATGTTAGAGTGATTACAATTTACATATAAAAAATAACCGCTTTCATCTCTCTAACTCTCCCTCCTCCGCCACCCACTCTATATACATGCTTTGTATATGCCTATCTATATATGCATATGTACGTCTCAGATTGAATTTTTTCTGCCTGTGAAAATGTCGCTGCACTGTAGCAGAGGTGGAATGTTTATAAATATGACTATATGAGAAATATCAGTTTACGATATTCACCTCTGAAAGTAGACAATTGGTAGGGGTGTAAATGAACCAAACTGTTCGTGAGCTACTCGGATCTCGATTCGATAAAAGCTCGTTCGAGTTCGTTTAGTAAAGCTCGTTTATTAAATGAACCAAACTTGAGCATCATAGTGTTCCACTCGTGAGCTCATGAGCAAGCTCGTTAGCTAAAATTAGTAAGAAATATAAAATAATTACTTTTATAAAAATAATATTTTCATGATTTAAGAGTAACAATAATGTTAAATCTTTCTAATAATGAAAAAAAAAATTAGAATTTGAACATAAATATGATATTATTCTTAGAATAAATAACTTTTTTTTTCAAAATAATAATGAAAATCTTAAATATATTCTAAATTTAGAAAGTTCATTTATGCTCGATAAAGTTCGTGAACATCAAAATATTCGATAAAAAAACTCGAAGTTCGACTCGAAACTAAACGAGTCAAACTTGAGCACGACACTACTCAGCTCGACTCGGTTCGATTACACCCCTAACAATTGGTATATTAATATCATTTAGTTTTGGCCAAAACATCGAATATAGTACAAACTATGGACCTTTTTTCAATTCTAGTATCAACTATACATATTCTCTATTTTATGTCCAAACTATCCAAAATCATTCAAATCTAGTCTGTAAAAATATTTCGGCGTCGGAAAGCTGATTGGGCAACCGGAAATCCTCGTCATATTAAAAAAAATTACATAATTTAAATTCACATCATAATTTAAATCCACATCATATTATTAAATTAAAAAATATTCAAAACTTAATTTTATCTCCAAAATATTTTCCCCCTTCCTAGTCGTCTTCTTCCCCTCCCTCCCTCCCAGTCGTCTTCTTCCCTCTTCCCAGTCGACAGAAATAATTCCCCCTTCCCTTCCAATCGATCGACGAAAGCCTTCCCCCATTCCCTTCCTTTCGATCGACGGAGCCTTCCCCCATTCCCTTCCTTTGGATCGACGGAGCCTTCCCTCTTCCCTTCCAATTGATTGTTTTTAGAGTTGAGGAAGAATCAAGCAGGGAGTCAGTCACCATCTTCGTGTGAATTGTTCAAATAAAAAAATGAAAAATAAAATTGAAATTAAATAAACAAACAACACAATTTAAAACTCTGACTTTTCAAATTTGGACAGCAACGCCCACCACCATTACAGAAGGATAGCAAGATCTTTTTGTAGTCGTTGGAGCAATTTTTTTATCTTTTTTGAACTGAAGTTGATGAAGATTATAGAATAAGAAACAATGTTTCTATAATGTTTTGAAAAACAAATTATGCATTTCGTCGTGCCAAGAAACTTGAAGACTGAGCACCTGCATTTCTTATTTTTCTTGATTCTAAACCATTCTATATCTAACTGTTACAAATTATGATTTTAAGCTTTGTTAAATAATAAAAAATGGATGAAATGAAACTAGCAGGAGGGAGTTGGAGTTCTAGTTGCGGCCGGAAATTGGGATACAAGTATTTCCGTCGACCGGGAAGGGGGAAGAAGACGATGGGGAAGGGGGGAAGAATATTTTGGGGATAAAATTAGATTTTGAATTTTTTTAATTTAATAATATGATGTGGATTTAAATTATGTAATTTCTTTAATATGACGAGGATTTTCGATTTTCCGACGCCGGAATATTTTTACAAACTAGATTTGAATAGTTTTGGATAGTTTGGACATAAAATAGAGAATATGTATAGTTGGTACTAAAATTGAAAAAAGGTCCATAGTTTGTACTATATTTGATGTTTTGGCCTTTAGTTTTCTTCGTGAAACTACCCTTGAACGATTAGATTTTCTGGGGCTATACAATCGGAACTGCAATATTTTTTATATTATTAATATAGATTTTAAATTAAGGTTATACTTATAAGAATAAAATAGTAATATTAGTTAATAATTTACAAAATTTCAAAACTGTTGAGAAAATATATGGCTGCCTTTAGAATTATTTAAAAAAAAAAAAAACTAAGACCTCTCTTACCGAATAATAATGAGTGAAAAACAAAAATAAAAAGATTCACAGTGTAAGCGCGTGAGCGCGTGAGAGATATTTTCATGGCTGTATTTGTTTGGAAGGGATATCGTATTGTCCGAAATCAATGGCAGTCACTCCCTGCGCCCACCCCAAGATAATAAACGGCATCGTTTCCGGCGAATTCGGGTTCCCGCCCCGACCCCTCATGTCTCACTCCTCATTGGCCGCTCCTTCCACCCTCCCCAACGCTCGCCTTCCGCCTCGCTGCGATTTTTTCTTCCTCAAGCCTGGGTCGACCCACCGCAGAACCGCCGCCTTTTCAGCTCGGCCGAGTTACCTCCGGATTCATAGCTCTCCGTTACGCGTGGCCGCCGCGGCGAGCCCTGAAGAGGAGCAGCCGACGTCCTCAGGTGTTTAATTTGTAGAAAGATAGAGTTGTATCGTTGGACTGTATTTGACTCTACTGATTTATGATTATTCTGCATGGTTACTTAGCTTTTGTTTTTTTAACTGGAATTTATGATAGATTGTACGATTAGACGCATGGAGATCTAGCTTGAGAGAGTAATTATTATTCCGGCATTGTTGAGTTTGCTTCACAGAAATAGTGTATATAATCTTGAGTGAATTTAGATTTTAGACATTGTTTCAAAAAAATTATAATATTAATTTACGCCGCCCGGTGGACGTACCAGTGCTAACAGCATTTTCCGTAGGAAATATGGCATGAAGCTTTAATATTTGGGGTTATAGATAGATAATGTGATAAACAAGTTATGGTATCTGGCTTCATGTCTGTCCAATTTGAGCTTGATTATTACCTTTTTTTCCTGAAAATGATTGCTTACCCATTATTTCTATCCAGCATGGCTCTTAAATGCGTCCAATCTTTCTCTTTTGCAGTTCCAGAAGTTGAAAATCTTGTTATCATAGGATCAGGTCCAGCTGGATACACGGCAGCAATATATGCTGGTAGAGCTAACCTGAAGCCAGTAGTGTTTGAGGGATTTCAGGTAGGTGGTGTACCAGGAGGGCAACTGATGACCACCACTGAAGTGGAGAACTTTCCTGGATTTCCGGATGGTATAACGGGTCCAGATTTGATGGATAGGTACTTGAATTTAAATTTCCCAAAGTTGCTATTCGGACTGAAAAGGAGTTTGGCTTTTCACTTTGTTTATTTGAGCAGGATGCGAAAACAAGCTGAACGCTGGGGAGCAGAACTTTATCAAGAAGATGTGGATTTCGTTGATTTGAAGACCAGACCTTTTACTGTGCAAAGTAGCGAACGCAAGGTGCAGGGTTTGTTATCTCTTATAGCTTTGGTATCTATACGAGTATTTCTTTTGTTGTAGATCAATCATCTTGTCCTGGAATTAATTAATTTTTTATTTAAATTCTGCCACTAGATTCCTGTATAAAGTCAAATTCCAAGAAGTTTGGATATCTGAAAGTCTACTAATTAGTTAATATGGTCTGAAATTTGTTAAATTGTTTATTGATCTTAGTTTGATTCCTGATTGAGTTTACTTTCCAGACTTGCATCAAACTCCTGGTGACATTCTTTGCCGCTAGAGCCTAGTACATTTATTGTGAAAGTTATCATAGTTTTACCAATTGAAGTTAGTGATGAACTTATATTAAGTAGTGTTGTCATCTAAATTATATGGAATTCCTTTATTCATTATGTACACATTAAAAGCTGCATGTGCAATGAACCCTTCAATAACTGATGTAGATGGACATCATAATCTAGGATTTACGGCCAGGTCAAAACTCAAATGGTGTATTCAGTTCAGTATTTGCTACAGCTTTTCCAGTGGTATCCCCTGATCTAAAATGACATGTGTTGGTGGAAGCAGATTAAATTTTCTTATGAAACTTAAATCTCATATCTGCTTATTTTAGAAATCTTATTGATTTTCCAGGTAAATTGCCACAGTATTATCTATGCTACTGGAGCTACTGCAAGGAGATTGGGATTGCCTAGAGAAGATGAATTCTGGAGTAGAGGAATCAGTGCTTGTGCTATTTGCGATGGAGCATCCCCATTATTCAAAAGTCAAGTCCTTGCTGTGGTTGGAGGAGGTGATACTGCTACAGAGGAGGCTTTGTACTTGACTAAATATGCTCGTCATGTGCACTTACTTGTTCGTAAGGACCAGTTAAGGGCATCAAAAGCAATGCAAGATAGGTAACACACGCACTTCTGACGCAATATTTCAAGTTGTTATGCAGACTTTTGAAATTTGCTTCAACTAATGTGCTAATTTGGAAACTGTTTTTGTGGAAAAATGAACATCGCTATCAGGATTCTGCAACTCTTCGCTTTTATACTCATTATTTACAACCATCGTGTCCTGGTGAAACTTGTTCTTTTTTCTCCCTCATTTTTCCTTCAATCATGTTTTGGCTGTTGAGTGAAATTTCCTCTAGCATAATATAAGATGCCATTTCATATACTGTACAAGGTCAATGTCCTGAACTTTTTCAAAGTTGCATCTGGACAGAACTCATATTTCAGGGATCAGGAACACACCATCATCACTTATTTGTAAAAAATAGTGTAGTCTTTTAAAACTGAAAGTTGGCTGATTTTGATTAAGAATGGGAATGAGAGTTTTTTCTTAACCCAGTTTCATGGGTTGCTGATGTTTATTCTATTTTTACTTTCTCCCGGCCCTCAAGGTGTAGATGATTTTGTTTTATGGCTCATATCAGTTGTTCATTGTAGTTTGACATATAAGGCTGCTAGTGTCTTCTTATATGTACAACTATCCATATTACTATCAGGACTTATATTTGAAAGGAACTGGAAATGCCTCAAGGCCCACAACTCCACTTATGGCTTCATTAGATTTTTTTCTTGACTGTATTAGGCCCATTCAGATACTGATCAGCAATGTTTTTTAAGTTTCAACTTCCTGAATGTTTGTTTAACAGGTTGATTATGGCGAATGTTTCAGAGTACTTGGCAATCCAAATATCAGCGTCCACTTCAATACAGAAGCAGTGGATGTTGTGAGCAACACCAAAGGGCAGATGTCAGGCATATTGGTCAGAAAGATTGATACGAATGAGGAATCTGTTTTGGAAGTGAAAGGCTTGTTTTATGGGATAGGCCATTCACCGAATAGCCATATATTGGACAGCCAGGTTGATCTTGATTCCTCTGGGTATGTTTTGGTAGAAGAAGGTTCTGCTAAAACTTCAGTAGAGGGTTTATTTGCTGCTGGTGATGTACAGGTATAATATTGCTAGGTCAATCTAGTTCTGAAGCATTACCTTGATGCCTTTATTTCATTTGACTATAAGTTATGCTTTCTGTACAGTGATGCGTGAAAATTTCCAATCTTTAAAATGTTCTAGTTTGAGATCCTGTCCTGGTACTCCTGGATCATACTCTATGACTTGTGAGTTTTTTAGGTTTCTGACTCATGTCCCTTAGCTAATCAACAAGTTATTCTTCAAGTGATTTAATTCTACAACATCCTAGTATGGGTCGTTGATGTTGTTAACATTATCTATCCCCCGGGAGAAGTTTTTACCATCTGTATATTGACTAAAAATTTTGGCTCCAGAATCATGATACACTTTGTCAGTGTGTTAACGACCATAGTGTCAGAACTGTGTATTTTCTTATTATTACAATGAAAATGTATGTTCGCTTATTTTGAACACTGTTTCACTATTCAATTATGCTATCAGAAGGGAACTCCTCTTTAAGTCATGAAATTTTTTTTCAGAAACATGCAAGTATTAGAAAGAATTTCAGTAATTTGAATTGTGTTTATACTCATGTATGATTCTGCCTTCAGTTTTAGTTTGAGTTACTAGCTTTGATCAGAGATATCTATTTCTATGAGATATATGAATTAGAGTTCCGATAAAACCTTCTCTCAAAGTTCCCCACAGTTAAAATGAAGAAGGTAGAGGAACAGGAAAACTATTATGCTACATCACCTCCACATTTCTCACACTAAAATATGCTACCTTGCAGTAGTCTTTTTTTTTTTTTTTAATTTGTTGTTCATGAACACTTCTTGACCTGGTGAAATCTCGTGGACTAGAATCTTATATGTTTTCGGAAAACAGGATCATGAGTGGAGGCAAGCAATAACTGCAGCTGGATCAGGATGCATTGCAGCTCTCTCTGTTGAAAGATATCTCACAAGCAAAGATCTACTGATTGAATTTCACCAGGTACGCTACTTGTTAACTCTAGCTTTTACTTTCATGAATATTCTTGAGATAAATTGAGCCGTGAGTCGGTGTTTCTCAGTTTCTCTTCTAGGTCATTAGTGCAGTCGGCAGTTTGATTTGATTTGTCTTTACTCAAGTTTGCTTATCGATCTCAGTCTTGTATGTTGCATGTGTTTCTGTTAGTGATAGTTATCCTCTCTCCCATTTCTACAGCCTGTTACTGAAGAAGTAAAGAAAGAATTCACTGACAGAGATGTACATGAAGGCTTTGATATCACTCAAACAAAGCACAGGGGTCAGGTATGAATTTCTCGAAAGCTTGTTTGTTGCCTTCTGATTCAACCAATTACATGATTATCTTGGGTTGCAGTATGCTCTACGGAAGCTTTACCATGAAAGCCGAAGGCTCATATGTGTTCTATATACATCACCCACGTGTGGTCCGTGTAGAACGTTGAAACCAATTCTGGGCAAGGTATATTTCTCCTCTACTATACATTTTAGGGTGGAAGCTGTAATAGATTCACCAAAAGTGTACCGGAAAGCAAACCAAATGTATACGAGCATCTGCTAAAAATTTGAATACATTTGCAAGGCATTAGTTTCTCTTACCATGGAGTGAAGAAATTTTGAAGGAAGCGATTCTCTTTCCAGAAAACCTAGTTTAAGATTTTTTGCTGACCTGGTTTTATCTTATTTCTAGCTTTATTACAAGAAAAAGAGAATGTCAGAACAGCTAGTTTTAATCAAGAAATAAGTTCAAGACTTTTGTATATCATGATGATACATGCCCAGAATACTCTTGCCTACCCTGAGGTTTTTAGATTCTGAAAAGTTCTTCTGGGGCAGGTGGTAGATGAATTTGAGGAGAATGTCCATTATGTTGAGATTGACATTGAAGAAGATCAGGAGATTGCTGCAGCAGCCGGGATCATGGGTACACCATGCGTACAGTTTTTCAAGAATAAGGAAATGATCAGGTTGGTTAAACTTGAAGCCTAGTGTTCCATAGATATGGCAATTTTCTTGGCCAAACTAAACACGAACAAAGTGATATTTGAGTTGGTTGACAGGGCATTAATCCTGGTTTTGGTCTGAATGTGCAGGACTGTATCAGGTGTGAAAATGAAGAGAGAGTACAGAGAATTCATGGAAGCAAATAAATAAAGGGAAGCGATGCAGCAGCCTGGAGAAGTAAACCGAGTTTCGTTTGTAGGTATGCTGTGTTATATGCAACTAAATTTTTAATTGGTTATTCAAATTCAAATACACACCATTTATTTCCATAAACAAGATTTACAATTAATTTCGAAATAATCTTTGTCTTGTTCAAATGTACAAAACGAGTATTTCTTATTGGATTTTTTCAATTTTACCTGTTATTTTTGGCTTACTCTTTTCATTCATCAGACTTCATTCACCAAGGCAGTTTATATATTATAAGTAAATATTCCAAACAAAGTGTTTAGAAATACGTATGATATTTATTATTAGCATCCACTCTATATTCAAGTCTCAAATCTTTATGCAAACACGACCCAAGTTAATTTGATCACAATTTATTAAGTTGCATATAATTATATGTATCATTGAACTCCAGTTTATTGCCAATCACATTGTTACGGAATATTCTACCCCTTTAGACCTTACTGTGTATTTGTATTTGGTGCATCAAAGCTAGATTATCTAGTCTCTAGCAACTTAGAAATGTGTTAAAATTGTAAAGTCTTGTATGGGATAATTATGATCGAGTTGTAATAGATTTAGAAAATATCGTTGAAGATTGCTGAAGGATTCAGCAAAGAACGAGAAGTTTGCTGAAGGAGTCAATAAAGTACGAAGAGATTGCTAGGAGACTCAAGCAAAGTGCGAGAAGATTATTGAAAGATTCAACAAATACGCAAAGGTTGCTAGCAAACGACGAAGTCTCGGAAGGCTAGCAAACATATGAAGATTGCTGAAGGCACTCAATGGACAACCAGTTGTTGAAGGAACATAGCAAACAGATTGCTGTATCTCAACAATGTTGCTGAGATCTCAGCAAACAAAATAGTGACCTCAGCAGAGAATTCTGATAGCATCTAGCTAATCTAGAAAGCAATGTAAAGATAGAAGAATAGAGTTAACCACATCACCGACTACCGATACTTCCCCCCAAACTTAGTTAAGTGAGACTAAGTTTGTAAAAATGTAGGTGGTGAGGCATCACTCCATCCTATCCTGCTACTGCTGGCGTCAATCCTCATCATCATGTGGTGGGTGGTCACCGCAACAATGCTGACATGGCATAGGGATCACCTCCTCACAACGAGCAACAATCAATCGAGTCACATCCAGATGAGCTTCAGAACTCATCAACCAGTTGGAATGATCCAGCAAATCATCAATCTCAGTCAACGCACGATTAGGCAATTCAATTCCCACATCACCAAATATGTAAAAATAACAGTCACCAAGCTTAGATGGAACCAAAAATGCCTTAATAACCAATGCAGTCGTATTGAGACTCAACCCACGGAGCAAAAACTCCGGACACAGCAACACCACAAAATTCAAAAATAGGCAACATCAAACCACCACCACAAATATTTGAATTCTCCGTTTGAAAGTGTTGTTCCAACTTTCCATTAACCAACCACCGATTGAGAATTCCCTTCCATTCAGCAAAGCAAACAGAAATTGAAAATTAAATATACCAACAACACCAGACCCATCGAAACCACAAGACCAACCCTCAAGCCTATGGTGAAGATACCGAATGATAGGATTCTTAATCATATACGACCTACAAGACTCAACATCAAAATCATCCAAAGTGTTAACTCCAGAAATCGATTCCCACAATTCAAAAGGATCAAGTTCATCAAAAACACATACAGCTTCTTCCGAACACCCAAATATTCTATCAATTTCCTGTCTACTCAAAAAAAATTCCTGACCTACAAGTTTGAACTTTACCAGAACCGCGAGACCATTTGCATTCCATGTAACCTGAATGGAAGCAAAAAATTCCCTTGTCTGCCTCATATACGTAGGCCATCTCCCGTGAAGCAATTTCCTCCATCCCATGCTAGTGAACAAATTCCACACATCCTTCTTCAAATCCAGTGCCTCCAAAGGTTCCCGACAAAGGTATGTAGTTCCGACCACTTGCCTTTGTACCAAAACAATGAACCTAGCATATTCATCATCATCGAATCCCTCCGACCGGCAAATTGAGGAAGAAGGAGATCCACGTTCATGCTGACTAGCCATGGACAATTCAAGAGAGTAAAAATCGCACAAATTGAAGCAAATATGTGTAAGAGAAAATTTGGGAAGAGAAATTTTGACCGAGACGAAAATGGGGCGAAATGCGCATCGAGCCCTTTTTTAAATTCCGCGCGCCGCTCGACTGAGCGGCAGATGGCTCGGCCGAGCGACGGCTCTGTCCGAGCACTTCGGGGCAGGCTCGCACTCGACCGAGCCATGCCTCGCTCGGCTGAGCGGCCCCTCTGAACCGCTAAAATTTGATTTTTTTTCCAACTTTTTCGATCTCGGAAGATCCGTATTGCTCTCGGACGAGCTTCCTCTCTGTTTTTTGGCACTTTCTTGCACCATTCCGGGCTCTTCACCTCCCCACTTCTTCAATCTTTCACCACAACTCAATGGAAGTTCGTAGAACAACTAACAATCAAGAATCCTTCAACAAAACAACAAAACATTAAACTAACAAACAAATAACAAACATTTATTCAAAACATGAAAGTAAACAAGATATAAAACCGTTGGGTTGCCTCCCAACAAGCGCTTTTTTAACGTCGATAGCTCGACGACCATACCTCAAATTTTTCAATCATGATCAAAGGGTGCGGAACCCGAACTCATACCTCGTTCAATAGTCACATGATCGTCCGGGAAAAACAACTTTCTCCGAGCACTCCGAGGTGTATCACCATCAACACGAGCTTTCTTTATTCTTCCTTGATCAAACTCAATATCATCCCCCGGATCATCCTTCTCATCATTCTCTTCCTCCACAAAGTCCAATCCCGGGTCAAGCACATCCTTCAATCTCTTCTTTTTACCAACTTTTTCAGTTTCATTCTCATCAATACTCCTTGGAGGTAAAGAAAAGACAACCTCTTTTCCGCAACAATGAGCTCACCATGTTTCATGTCAAAAAGTGCATCGGTCATATGCAAGAATGGCTTTCCAAAAATCAATTGTATTACACCTTTGTTCTTCATATCCACTACAAGAAAATCACCCGGGAATGTAAATGTTAATACCTCCACATGTACGTCTTCAACAATTCCCCGTGGGCAAAATAGAGCATGATTTGCCAATTGTAAGACTTGACTCGTAGGTTTAAGTTCTCCAATATCCAACTCCTTGTACAAGTCCTATGACATCACATTCACACTAGCACCGGAGTCACACAAGGCTTTTTCAACATTTACATCTCCAATGGGTTATTCTTGTTATTCCCCATATAGCAAACAGAAATAGGATTGTGTGGGCACTCATCAAACAAATGTGCTTCTCCACAGTAGATACAAGAGGTATCCACTAACACTTGATTCACTGTCTGCTGTATTAGATGTGATGGTTGTGGAGCTTGATTTGCTGCTATGGTTGCTTCTATGCTCTTCACTGACGTTCCTATTGCTTCAATCTGAGCTTGCATAGCAGTCAAGACACTTGATTCGACAGCTCCAGTCACCTTCTTAGGAGTTTGTGCTCTAGCATTTGACCATTGACAACTGTTCTCAGAAATCCTTTCTAAGATCTCAAAAGCTTCATTATAAGTTTTTAACAATATGGCTCCATTTGCAGAGGCATCCAGCACCAATCTTGAGTTTAGATTCAACCCATTATAGAAAGTCTCCAATTGATGCAATGTGGTATGCCATGGTGTGGACATTTCCTTAGCAACTCCTTGTATCTCTCCCAAGCCTCACTGACTGATTCATCATCTTGCTTAAATGCCATAATGTCATTTCTGCACCTTGTATTTCTGGTAGGAGGGAAGTACTTCAACAGGAATTTCTCTGCCATATCATTCCAGGAGGTGACAGTTTCTGGTTGAAGATTGTTCAACCATGATTTAGCACTATCCCTCAGAGAGAAGGGAAACAGCCTCAATCTCAATGCTTCCTTAGATACACCAGGTAATTTGAAATTCACTCACATCCTGGAAGGATTTCAGATGAAAATGAGCGTCTTCTGATGCTAACCCACTGAATTACCCCACAGTTTGAAGCATTTGAAACATTATCGGCTTCAGTTCAAATTGGACTGCTTCAATCTCAGGTTGCACAATTCCAGACTTCAATACATTAAACCTAGGATCTGCATAAGCTCGAATACATCTATCCTTATCATCTGCCATAACCAATGCATTTTCTATCTCCTGTCCTCCTACACCACCTCATTGGTTAGCCATTAGAGGTTTCTTTTCCTTGTCTTCTCCTATTTCTTCTGAAAGTTCTCTCGATTTCTGGATCAAATATCAGGACCTCAGGTGGTTCTCTCTGGTTCATGCACAGAACAAACCTGCAATGTGGTATGCCATGGTGTGGACATTTCCTTAGCAACTCCTTGTATCTCTCCCAAGCCTCACTGACTGATTCATCATCTTGCTTAAATGCCATAATGTCATTTCTGCACCTTGTATTTCTGGTAGGAGGGAAGTACTTCAGCAGGAATTTCTCTGCCATATCATTCCAGGAGGTGACAATTTCTGGTTGAAGATTGTTCAACCATGATTTAGCACTGTCCCTCAGAGAGAAGGGAAACA